>SNQJ01S0032716.1:28643-68884 GCA_010110895.2 Picea sitchensis
ATATTTCTTTGTTCCAGGACAATAATATTGACCTTTTACAACTATGATTGTTTTCTAGTATACTGAATGTCTAATGTATGACACATTGTGCATTTCTTTTAAAAATAATTTTCTCAACTTATGAGAATTATGAACATACACTTTGTTCCCATACAAGAGGATTCCATCATCTTCCAACTTGTAATATTTACATTTCTATTGTACATTACTCTGTTGTAGCCTTTCTTTAATTTGTACGTAATGTTGGTATGTTGTCATAGCTTCTAAAATTCTTCTTTTTAAATCTAAACTATACATACTAATGGTTGTAGCATGCATTTCATGCACCCTTGTGGTGAGTGCATCAACCACTTTATTATCTTTTCCCTTAATGTTATTGATGTCAAAGTCATTCGCTAAGAAATTCCAGCCATATAGTTTTTTTGGAATTTAATGTTGATTGTCCAAACAAATATTTCAAACCACTATGGCCTGTCCTCAGCTCAAATTTTATTCACAAGAGAAAATTCATCCATATAATCACTACATGAATAATGGATACAGGTTCCAAATCACGGGTTACGGGTATCATAATTTCTCTCATGATCCTTCAACTTTCTTGACTCTTAGTAAATTACATGCCTATTTTAGGTAAGGAGTCCACCAAACCCTTCTTTACACGCATTAGTGCACACAACAAAATCATCATTTGGATCTACAATCTTTAAGATAGGTGCACTAGTCAATAAATATTTCAAGTGATGGAAACTCTCTTCACACTTGGTATTTCATTCAAATTTTATCTCTTTCTTTTACAAGGAAGTGATTAGTTTTGCAATCTTGGAGAAACCCATAATGAATCTCTTGTAATAAATAGATAGAACCATAAATTATCTAACCTATGAAATATTTTGTGGTGCTAGCCAAATTTTTATTACTTCAATCTTTTCGAGATCCACGACTATGCCATCTTCTAAGACAATGTGGCCCAAATAATGGATCTGTTTTTTATAGAAATTGCACTTGCTTAACTTGGCATACAATTGGTGTTCTCTCAATGCCTATAGCTCCATTCTCAAATGTTGTTCATGATCCTCCTAGGTATTGGAATAGATAAGAATATCATCCAAAAAGACAATGAAAAACTTGTCTAGGTAATATCTGAACACTCCATTCATCATACACATAAAAGTAGCTGGTGCATTTGTTAACCGAAATGGCACCACCATAAACTTATATTGACCATACCTTTTCTGAAAGTTTGTCTTTATAGTCTTATTCTCATATTCTTACTTGATGATAACCTGATATCAATTCAATATTGGAAAATATGTTTTCTCCCTTCAACTGATAAAACAAATCATCAATCCTTGGAAAATGATACTTGCTCTTTACTATAACCTTATTAATCTATATGAAGTAGATACATAACCTCATAGTTCCATCCTTTTTATTCACAAAAATAATAGGGGAACCCCAAGGAGAAACACTTGTGAATATGTACCCCTTCTTCAACAACTCTTCTAGTTGCATCTACAACTCTTTCAATTTTTGTGTGCTTATTTTGTAGGGATTCTTGGATACCAAGGAAACTACAGGAATCAAATCAATGGAGAAGTCAATGTCTCTCTTTGGCGGTAATCCTGAAAATTCCCCAAACACATCTTTATACTCTTTCAGAACTTAATAGTCTTCAATATTTGACACTTCATCATTTGTTGGCTCTTCCATATGAGTTGCATATATCTATCACCTTTTTCTAAAACTTGTTTTCAACTATAGTTCTAAAATATCTCTAACAGATAAAGGCCTTGGAATACATTAAACCATCCTTGAATTTACTTCTTCATAAATACATGTGAAAGAATTTTTATAATAATCTAGGATAACATGATGCTTGTCTAGCCAATCCATACCAATCAATAAATCATATGACCCAAGTGGTATGGTGTTCAAATGAACCTTAGTGATGACTCCATTAATGTTCAATGGGGTCCCTAACCAACTCATTTATTCTTCTCTTGATTCCAGTGGCTAGATGAACCAACCAATACTTTTCATTATTACATCTCTTGAATTTAAATATGTCAACTACATTAATATCTATATAGCTATGACTAGCTCCAGAATCAATCAAAATAACTATGGTTTGATTATCAATCTTACCTTCCACCTCAATCCTGTGGGACTGATAGTCTTCTTGTCTATTGTCCAAGGTTGCATAAATCCTTAGCACGCTCCTGCCCATGTCTTCCATTGTATCATCTTCCTAAAGGTTATGCATACTCCTCATCCTATCTCCTTTATGAGGACAATATGCATACTATGGTCTCCCTCACATGCCCAACACTTTATGTGTTATTTTCTTGGCCTTTTACTTAAGGAATATGTCATATTGGGATCATTTTTTTCTTGTTTCCCTCTCTTATATGACTATGAACTGTTCCTAAAGAAAGGTGGTTTGAATCCTTTCTTCCTTTGATCCATCTTGTCTTTATTTTTGTCATCTTAAGTTTTTTGAAAAGCTAGATTTGTCTTACTCTATTCATACCAATACTTAGATTTTCTCATGGATACCTCCAAAGTATTAGGCTCATCAAACTAAATTTTATCCTTTTAAAATGATGGAAAACCACTCAAGAGTATCTGAATTTTAACCTTGTCATCCTTGATGATGTCCACATACCTTAGAATTTCTAAGAATTTCTTCTCATACTCTTCCATGGTCATGTTCCCAATATTAAGCTCAATGAAATCTTGCATATTATTGTAATAATAATGTTCTGACAAGTACTGCTTCTGAATATATGTTTTAAAATACTTCCAGGATATTCTCTTTTCATCAATATGCTTGACTTGCTTCGTCTAGTCCCACCATATGGAATATTTTCCTTGAAGATGATATATGGAAATCTTTTCTTCCATATTTTATGAATAATTGTGAAGATTAAAATACTTTTTCATGTCCAACAACCAAGCTTCAAATTATTCACCCTTCTTATGATTTCCATAAAATATTGGTGGCTTGAGCCTCATGAGCTCTCCTTCCAAACTATATAGCTTATGCCTTATCCTTTGATGTATGCTAGGGGATCTACTTGGGATGATCTTTGATTCTGAAAATGTAGGTTCTCTTCCAGGTGAATGTTTAGGTGAATGGTGATGACTACTAACATTTCTCAAGTTCCTTATCCCTCTATAGTAATCCCTTGTGTCATCAGATATGTGTTCTTTTGCATGACATGCACTTGTTGCATGTCTTATGTAGAACTCCTTGTTGATTTTTATTTGCGAGTTATTTTGACAATGTAGTATCTGAGAATTAATTTGGTTCTTCCTCTCCTCATCTCTTATCAACCTTTCATTATCTTTTCTGTAGTTTTTTTCTTCCCTCCGCAAGCTCTTCATCAGTTCTATAGGCTCCACTTTACTTATATGTCCATTGCACTCTCATTCCACATTTCCCAGGCTGATATTTAATCCTCTAATTTCATCTCCATGGCTATAATAACACTATGCATCATCCATCTCTTTAGTACTCATTTATAAACCTGATTTTTGTCCTTTTTGTACCTCTAATTCTACAAAATTGTGCATGCAACAATCATTGTTAGAATCATGCATATTGTAAAATATTTCATTCATTAGGTTACAAGTCATCCTTCATCCAAATTTATGAAGAACACATATGCAATTAAACCAATTTAGAATTCTTTAGGAACATTCTCCTCTGAATCAACTTTCCAATGACTATACTCATGATTCATTCTGAGTTTTGAGTGAAAAATTACAATCTTCTAAAATTTTTCATTTTACCTATTTTGTGCACTATTCTCACCAGTGCAATTTAGCTAAGATACCATTTTCATCCATCTGTAACATAAAATCTACCAGGAATAAGATTTTTTTTTTATATTGGGTGAAGGTATCATTTATGATTGTGGACACAAAACAATTTTTATATTCCAAATCTGATGCTCCAGTCAAATTATCTATAAATATGGAATTGATGACTTTGCACTTTTAGATTTTCTCCAGACTTGGAATTTTTAGCCAAAATTGACTATTTCCCAAACAGAGCAAAACTGAGAAAAATTCCTCAAGACAAATTTTTCTGGATTGTTGAGGAGGTATAATGTTTTTTTTAACAAAAACAATTAATATTGTATTTATAAAATATCAACGGCTTCATCAGAAAGAAGTACATAGAAAAAATATCCTAAGTCTAATACTAGGATTTATCATACCAGATTCCAAGCTCACTTGCCTATGTTTCCAATTATCCAAAAATACTGCATTCCATAAATCCTTACATGAATAAATTCAGACAAATTGATGGCCTATTAATTGACAAAAGAAACACATGATTATATTTTATTTCGAGATCAACTTCTGGTCATCATTGGTTGTGTTACTAATGATGTATTTTTCTTCTTCTTGACTACTGTCCAAACTTTTTTGACAGGTGGTGATGCTATTGTTATTTCCACTATCCCCATATTTTCTTGATCAGGAGAACTTGTTTTCTTTGGTGTTGTTAATGTTGCTTCATCTTTATTGACCTCATCTGCCCAACTTGAAAGAGGTGGGGTGTTGGGGAGAAAATTTATTTCTATTCTCATATCAAGAGTATTTGAAGCCTTAAAGCTTTATATTCCTGGATCAAGAGAATTTGAAGATTTATTCTTTGATTGAGGGATAGGATTTGAATGATTCAGAGGTGTCTCTTAAGTAGACATGCCTTTGGAATGGGGCATTAGATCTACATCTGTGGAAGAATCTGAGCCTGGAGAAGATTTTCAGTTGTTTGTTATAATTATTTGATGATCCTCATTGGAGCCATCCCTCCAGGTTGATTTACATTGTTGCTTCCCCGCCTTCCTATTTCCCTTATTGCATTGAGATGTTATGTGCCCTATTTCAAAACAATCCATGTATCGTAGGGCAATTCTTTCATAGTCTAGCTTTTGGGTCTAGGAGTAGTTTTTGCACCCCAAAGTAATTTATGTTGGAAACCCTTTGCTAAAATCCATTTACACACAAATTATGGCATATGAGGTGATGTTATGAATTACAGTTTCTTTACTTTCAAAATGAAACTTTCCTAATGCTGATCCAATATCTTTAAGAGATGTTTCACCCCAGAAATGAAAGGGAAGATTCAAAATTCTAACCCAAATTGGAGCAGAAGAAAGAACAATAGTCAAAGGATTGAAGAAAGGAGTCCAGGAAATCATACACAAACCCAAGTTTCCCCAAAACCAAGGGAAAGAGTCAAGGATCGGATCCCAATCTACTACAAGATCAAACTTGACAATGAAGAAATATTTCAGACATGGATGAATGAAAAAATCTTATTTGATAAGAGGCTTCCAATGGGATTATATCCAACCATTGAGATCCACAAGCCAAGACCAAAGCCCATTGAATCGATAGATTAAATAATTTTCCCAAAAATAATCTTCCTCATCTTTAGCTTCTTGACCCATGAGAAGAGAAATCGTTGAGTCTTCTTGAACCGAGCACAGATTATAGGGGGAAGAATGAGATGAGATTTGAGATTTAACAGTCTCACTGAAAGAAACTGAGGTGCTACCCATAGGACTGAAATAAGGAGGCACACATGGATTAACAATAGAGAAAGGTTGAGCAGTACCACTACAAGGACTGGAGCCAGATCCACTGTGAATGGAACCCAATGCCACCATGGAGAACAACAAAGACCAAGAGGTCGAGCATTAGAAGGAAAGGCGGCTAGGGATAAACCTTAGCAGCAAATGCGACCGTGAAGCATAGGAGTGAAATCCATCACCAGGGATTTTGAGGAGGTATATTGTTGACCAAAAAATGTTTTCTAGATTTGTGATATGGGGTCCCTTTTCCTCCTATAAAAATTTCAAAAGTCCCCAAAAAGTGTCCGACAATAGTGGTTTTTGACCTATTTTCACATATCCACACCAAACCCTTTGGAATTTGGACAAAATTCCAATTGGGTATATTCATGCCTACTTTTTGGATGCTTTATCAAAAAATTATATTTATTCATGTCTCAATCACCAAACATCACCCAGATATTTAAAAACTACTAATTGGAATTTTCTGGAAAATTGAAGTAGAATTATTCCATGTCCTTCACTATCACTTTTGTAGCCTTCATCACTACGAATATACTCTTTAAATTTCGTTCGATAATGAGTTTTTATACTCCTATTATGGCCAAAAGAAATTTTTGGCTCTAGACTTGTTTTTTTTAATTTATCCATGTCTATCTTTCTCCTTTCCTTTTTCTTTTCTGTTCTCTTCAAATTTTCCTTTTCTCTTTGTGGACAAATGATATACCTATGCAGAAGCAAAAGAAAATTTCCTTTTCTGTACCAATGTTGTGCACTCCACATCCCACATTTCGCACTTTTCAAGCTTTGGGACTTAGTCGATTGGAATAGTGTGCCCGCATATTCTCCCGCACCTAGATGTCATCCCACATTTTGTAAGATTTTGGACTTAGTATATTTTCCAACATCCATGCAGAATACTGGCACACCCACGCATTCTCCTACACTTGAGTGTCATCCGGCGTCCCACATTCTACATTCGACAAGCTTTGGGACTTAGTCTATTTTCCAACATCCATGTGGAGAAATGGGGCACCCACACATTCTCTTACATCCGCATGTCATCCCACATCCTATATCCCAGTTTCTAAAATTTTTGTGAATTATTCTATTTTCCAACATCCATGTGGATGAATTGCACACTCACACATTCTCCCACACCTTCTTGTCATCCCACATCCCGCATCCCACATTCCACAATCTTTGGGACTTAGTCTATTTTCCAAAACATTGCATTGCAAACCCCCATGGTCACCACCACGGCTTGACACCATGGAAATTCCATTGTGTAATTCCATGTCACCACCACCACGTCACCTAACACGTGGCCTCCACATCACTAGGTACAAAACATTTCCCCATTTTTCCTAAAATTCTAAAAAATTAATAAATTTCCAAAATTTTCTTTTTCAATCGAAAATGTTCATTGATTTTTTGGCCACCATGGGAGATCTGGAATTATCTTCCCATTTTTAAGCTTGAACCTGCAACCATTGATTCGACATCCCTTGGATGAATTATGTGCATATTTCATCCAGAAATTGTAAATTTTCACTCTGAATTTCACCATTTTTCCCAAATTCGATACAAAGTAATGTTATCCAACACCGAATTTATTAAATTTGCACTAATATTCATACAATATGAGTATGATGTTAAAACAAATTATATGATACCACTCTATAACATCCCCAGAACCACATTGAGGCACACCACCACAAAATTTTAACTCTGATACTAATCTGTAACATACCCAACTCCTTGGCTAGGCCACACTACTACTAAATCAATTAAAATATCAATTCAAATGTGGAAATATATGTGCAACATGATTGATAGGTTCATTCTATTATCATTAATAATTAAAAAAATGAATGCAATCAATTACACATGCATAACAACATTTATACATATAAAATACAGAGTAAATTCAACATTCAATCATAATATTAAAACTATAATTTACACAATGATTAAAACGATTATCTTTTATTTTGTAATAATTTACACAACCAACTATATACAAAGGACATTCCTCTCAACCATAGTATTAGTTGCACTAGATCTATTTTCAACAAGCTACCCCCAATTTGGGGCTATGAGTCCACAAAGATGGACAAGATCCTATGGGTATCTACAATGCATTGTAATAGCTAAAAACTCAACAAAAGCATAGTGATGTGACTCCTACAAAAAATATAACCATCCAAGTCTCTTCCCCATTAGTCTGCACAAAAGAAGAGATGATATTTCCTTCTCTACACCATATTCCCTCAAATAATATCCATCCCCTCTAGGGATCTAGCACTAACTAGCCAAGAATATCTCCATTGGGGGCTCCAAGAAATCTAGCGACAATATGAGTGCTCCCAAAATAATCTCACTTGATCTTCGGTAATTTTATCAAAAAAAAATCACATGCATAACAACCTCATTCTCATCATAATTTCAAGCTTCAACAAGATTTCTTCAATACCCACTATGGTTGGACACTCTTCTACAACATTCTCCTCAATTTTTCCTATCTTCTTCCTTACTGTAAAAGATACTTATCTTCCTCCTCGAATTTCCTCTTTTCCCATGCTTACTTGACTCCCACTTTCCCCCAAAGTATGATTACACTCAACCTATTCCGTCATAATTGAGTGGGTTGAATTCTTCACTCAACCTCTTACATGAATTCAATGATTGAGTTCTTAATAACTCAAAGGGTTAAATGGGTAAATGACAAAATGTTTAATGAAGATGGATTAAGAATCAAGGCATATTATAACCCCTCAAAACCCCCATTAATACCCTTCTCCTGTGGAATCATAGCCCCCCATTAATCTGGTCCTTACCTGTCTACAACCGACAATGTATTTTATTTTATTATTTTTCATTGTACAATATTTACACATTACATTGTTGGGCCCGAAACCAAATTCATAGTACTTGCAAATATAAAATGCTACATTTGCAATCAAAACTGGGGTGTTACAAATACTTACCAAAATGTCAATAGATTTTTATTTTCAGAGTATCCCAATAGTTCACCCAGATGATCTAAAATTTTGAATATCATCATATTTGGGATCATCTTCTTGGTTCATCAGGTTTTCTCAAAAGTTGTCTTTCAACAATTTTTAAAGTCCCCGGATGATTCATCAGGAGAGTCAAAGATTTCAAATGTCTCATCTTTCATCTCACCTCAGATGTTCAACAGAGAGTGAAAAAAGAAGTAATATATCATTTTTAAAAGTCTCTCGATGGTTTATTGCAACTTTTCAAAAGTTTTTATTTGAACTTTTTTGAACTCTCTTGATGGTTCATCAATATGCTTTCATATTTAGAATTTGTGATCTTCCATTCTCCCCTTGATGGTAGTTTGGGAAGCTTCCAAATATATCTTCTCAAAAGGTATTTCGTGTTGCAAAAAGAAATTCAAATACCCTTTGTTTCGAAACATTCTAATGGTTCATCGAGATTTTATTAAAGATTAAATAATTCAAACATCATTTAGAACCACTTGACACTTCATTGGAATGTTTTCATTATCATTTGAAATATATTTTTGAGACTCCCAATAGATCATAGGGAGAAATCAAACATTCAAATGTTTCATATTAGAGATCATACCGATGGTTTATTGGGGAACTTTCAAAAGTGTTATTTTGAACTTTTTTTCGAATGACTTGATGGTTTATTAGGCAATTTCGAAAGAGCATGTTATCACACTAAGTTGCCTTGGGCATTAGCCCTTAGTTTTAAATTTTTCTAAGCCTTTAGATTTTTTAATTTTGATTTGTTTCTTAAAGGTGTGATTTACTTAGGTTACCTTGAATAAATAAAAGCTTAAGTGATGACTCAATTTTGATCCTCATATAGATTTTTGGTCTAGGTTCATTTTCTTGGCTTATGTTTTGACCCACTTCATGAATTGACACTAAGACTGACTCATCCCATGACTCACTTGACTTGAAATGTCACTCTCCTCACTCGTACATTCATATCCTTGCCATGCTGTCCCTTTGTCCTCTTGTAATGATCAAATCAAGTTTTTGAAAAAGGAGTGCTGCCAACTCACTAGGAGTTTTCGTAATGCACTCCCTGTCCTTCATCTTTTCCCATGATTCGTTATCATAGTGCTTATGTCATGTATTCCTTGCTTTCAACACATTGTTTAGTTAAAGATTCCTTCTAGGATTTGATCTTTATGAGCTTGCTAACGGTTTTCAAAGTTTTGAATGTTCAAAACTTGGCGCTGCAAAAACTACCAATTGGCAGTGGCACTACAGGATTGGATGATGAGGTGGATTTGGAGGTTGAGATGCTCTTTATTATCTCCTAAAAATTTGTAGAACTCCATGTTATCATTTATTTTCTAGGTATCCCATGGTTTCCCTCCTCTGCAGATCAATTTCGGGTAGTAATTATCGCTTGGAGTTTTTGTAGCGATCGTGTCTGCATAATCGGAAGAGGACCCTTCCTTTATTCTTTCTATCAATATTTATTTCACATAAACCTGCAGTCACCATCACCTGGCTTTCATTTGTGAGACATCCATTTAACTTTCTCCCAAGTTTTGAGTGTCCAAGCAAGCTTTACCTCTTGTATGCATGATGTGCTACCTAAAATCGTTGCTAAAACGACGTTGCCTTTTCCCCTGCTTCCTCTACCATTTGAATTGGAGTGTTTTCAACCCAGTTTTCAAAGACTATTGTAGTGGTCTCCTTATTCAACTTATTATTCCTCAGTTTTAATATTTGTGAACAATCAAGGGGAGCGAAATGCGCAACCATTTTTTTCAAAAGCCAACTAGCAATTTGAGTTAGGGGAGATTCCTGGAAAAAGACAACCATTGTTTACTATCAATTTATTATTGAAGTCTAACTCTTTTTTTTTCCTAGAAATCACTGTAACATAGATTTTAAACCTTTCATCCTAACGTATGGAGACACCTCAAAAGAAAAAATCACACAAGGGAGGTACTGTGGTTAGAACTGAACCTGAAGACATACATTTATTTGAGGTAGAGCCCATGGTTAGATAATTTTTTAAAAGGGTGGGCTGCCTTGATTTTTGCCAAAACATGCAGAGGGGTCATCCTGAGGTGGAAAGGCAATTTGCCTCACATTTTGATGGCCTAAAGACTAAGGTAGGGGACATAGAGTTTGAGGTGTCTGAGACCTCTATTTTAGTGGCCACAAGGATTCCTATCACATGAGAGAAATGGTTTAAATCCATGGCTTTGAATGTATCCTTTTCCAAAGAATTCCTTAAGCCAGAGTATCAAACTGACAACATGTCCAAAGGGGTACCAAGAAGTCATCTAGTTGAAGATTTTGATAAACTTTTGAAGATCATTCAAAGATACTTCACATGTGAGGGGATGTTTAATACACTATACCAGTACCATATAAGGCTTCTGCTCATTTTACTGGTAAAGATGAAATGAACATTCCTTTCTACTTGTTGAGAAGCACAAGGAAAATGTCAGATAGAGTTCAATCCAAATCAAAGGATGTGGATACTAGTATTTTTGATTCTGGGATGATTAGAATGTTGGTTTCAGAAGAGCTGAGAAAGATGAACATCTCATGGGAAAAATTTATTGTTTCTTCTCACATGAAGTTGGACATAATAACCATTCCTTAGTTAAAGATACCGAGTCCTTTTCCATCCACTAGTACTGCTCCAGCAAGATCCAGCAAGAAAAGAAAGAACATGGCCCCTACTTAATACCAGGAGGTCATTAAGGAAGTTGAATATCTAGAGAGACCTTTCACCCCCTCCTGCGCAAGAATTATAAGAGGTCCCTTCCTCTATTAAATCTACAACCAATAAAGGAAGGAAACTACACTTCTCTTCATCTCCTTCAACAATTAGTACAAAGGTCAAAAATCCTTTCACAAGATCATCAACTCTCAAAGAGGCTGTTGAAATTCAAGTCCTACCAAAGGCGATGGCACTACTAACTTCCTGGGGTGCTAGCAAATCTGTTAAGCAATGAAATGATGGTGCTGTGAATTCCATAGGGTGCTACCAAATTTGTTTTGAGGTCGGGTGCTACACATCTAGCAGGATCAGTTCATCATTGGCGCTACCGAATTGAGCGCAGATACACAGGCAGGCGCTACCAAAATTCACACAGAGAATGAATTACACAGGCTTTGGCGCTATCAATTTTTTAACAGAGGATGAATTTCGCACAGAGACACACAAGATGGGCACTACCCATTCTTCAGACCTATTTTGGAGGTTGTGCTATGGAATTACAAAGATTTTTGTGGAGGCACTACAAAATCTCGCTACACAGAGCACTACCAAATGACGCTACCAACAGGTACCTGAAATCAAGGGGTTCAAGTTATCATCTTGGTGAGTGGCTGATGATGTGGAGAATGGATGAGACGGTAGATGGAAGAATGATGAAAACATTACAACCTCTGTAAGACACTTGGAATACAAGAGGATGCGCATCAATGAAGATCAAGTCAGTTTAAAGTTGGTTGGATCAGTGACCGACATTTTTCCTTTTTATAGCATAGTTGTTAGCCTAGTTGTTAGATGAAATAACTAATCGGAGAATTTTATGGGAGGAAGGCCAGCTCACACCTCCAGCTTTTGCCTTCTCTTTTTTTTATAAATAGACTCTCCAAATGCTTTAGTTGGTTCAAATGTTTGAGCTAGGATCCCTTATTGTAATATTTTGATGAAGCTACTGGTTAACTGGTTATGTACTTGATTTGAGACTTCTTGATTAATATAAGTCAACTTTTTTATTCCATCTTATTTTCCTCTGATGTTGGAGTATTCATGATTGAATTATTCACATGGATTTTTTTAATTATATTATGATGAATGTTTGATTATAGTATTGTTATGATGTTCTTCAGTTTCCTTAAACTTTGAATTCAAGAAGATCTTGTGTTTGAGTTTTTCCTCCTTAGGCTACTTGAAGACTTGATGTCCATAGAATACCTCTACATTTTCCTCACCAAAGTCTTCTTTCTATTCACCTTTACTCCCATTCACTGACTGAAGTTGATGAAGACCCCAATTGCTTGTGCATGCTAGCCTAGATTTCCGAGTTAGAACATTATTATCTTGAGTCTTATCCATTTGACCTCTTTAAACTCATTTACACTTACACATAACCTGATGGATACTAGGCTTATCTTCTATGCAATCTGAGGGTGATTCATAGTACTAACAAAGCACATTATGCATCTTATGAAGTATCCTAACAATTCATTTGGACTTTCCTAAAGTTCAATTGTAACATCTGTTAGCACCAGAAGTTGTCTTCAGATTGCGATGAGGGCTCAGTACCCATCAGTGTTTGTTGGTTGTTCGTTTAATGGAGGTCAATGGAAAAAAATCAACACTAGAATGATGTTACAACATAGAACCAGAAAAGAAATGCACAGGGAAGTGAGGGCCACATTAACTTCAGCCAGTGAGTTGAGTTTAAAAGCGAGCAGAGGGAAGACTTGGTGAGAAAACAAATGAAATTGCTATGGGCATCTGAATTTCCAGCAGCTTTGAGAGGAAAAACTCAGGCTCTATGATTCTATCGAGCCCAAATTTTAGACATTGAAATATGACTACAAGGGACACAATTACAATTGCAGTATGATCAAACCTCCATCATCCTACAACTGCAATAGCTCAACTGGATCCTCCGATTCCAAGATATTCAGTGCGAGAGGGAAAAAGACAACATAGGAAACTGAGTACAATTGATCACGATATTGCTATGATAAAACCTCTATCATAACAGCATAAAAATCCTCATATAGATCCTCCAATTCTGAGTGTTTGACATAGGATTTATAGAGATGTGAAAGGAAACTGACTTCTATTAACTGATAGTCTCAAATAGATTACATAACCAGACACAACTCTGGTGTTAAACATATTACAAAAATGGGAGCTCTGCTCAACCAGTTGAAAACCTTTACAAAATATCAAAATTGAGTGTAAATACTTAGAAATGCTCATGTCCCTCAGAGATATGATCAGACCACTGCATTCAAATCTTTGCATTTCCTCCTTCTCCTGTTATACTACACATGTTTTCCTCTATCAGACGTGAAATTAAAACAGTATGGACTTTACAGGAAAACCCATTTACAGAGGAGCTCTAGGTTGTCAGCTAGCCACCACGACCATCCTTTCTTGATTTCCATTAATGGAGTGAAACGAGGCTTCAATTGCCACCCCCTATTTTCATTAACTACCTTCATTGGGATCGAGATGAGTTCTGACATCCATGAATGCCCCAGGTGGTGCCCTGACTTCTTCAAATCAATCTCGATGCCTCGAGCCCTGCTTCTCTTCTTCTACAATCAACACATGCACTTTCGGCCCTTTGGTGCAGCTCCTTTCCATTTCCCCAACCTTGCATGTGACCCTGGGCTGCGACAGTGTGCTTAATTCCTAGGCACTAGTCATGATTTCAGCTATCGGGAGTTTCCACACTCCTTCCTTTAGGTATTTCAATCCATGAAACTGTGACATCTCTAATCAGGCACCATGTGATCCTCTAGATCAGACGTCTCCCATGAATCTCGAGTTCGAGACTTCAACATATCGACAATTGACACTTCAGGACATCGACCATCGGGTCTTCGACACTTTGGCGCATAGTCGATTGACATTTTCGGACTCGAGACTTTGCGCCTTGCTCCATGCTGAAACCTCCGAAATGTGAAATCGCGATTTCGCTTATCTGCTGCCACATGCTCCCCTAGTTGGATGACTCAGATCATTTCGTAACTTTTCATTTTGCGAGTCTTCAAGACTCTACCTTCTTATTTTCCTGACTCACGAAATCATGAAAATATGATCCAACAGTCCATCTTTCTCCTTTGATCAACGACTGTGCTCTTTTCAAAAATTTTCATTTCGAGAGTCTCTGATGTGATAGACTCTCTACCTCCTGATTCATGGAATTGCAACTATGCTGATCGTGTGCCACATGTCCCTATGAAATGAATGACCCAGATCTCATGATTCCAGGCCTTGGTCTGATGCTAAACTTTGTGCAACTCTATAATGTCGATCGTCCGATTGCCACCAATCTAATTTCTCTGATGGATCCAATGGCTGAGACTGAGCCTGTGCTTAATGGATTTTCGCTGACCAGGTATGTGTGCGCCTTTGCATAATCCCGCCCCGACTTTGGATAAAAATGCATTTGGTGGGTTTTTTAAACCCCTTTTTTCTCATTTGGTCACCCAATGGCCAAGTTTAAAGGAAAAACATCCCCTTGCAAGAATAAGTGCTAACATTAGGCTCCATGGGAGATATAGTCCTTCCTGCCAGGCTCTAAGATCTCCTTTTGCAGTTGCAATCGCCTTTTTTTGGGCTATGGAGTCAAGCTCAAAACACACTGCTTGAAAATACAAGCCGAAAGTAAAAACAAAAATAAACACACATGCTAGAAGGAGCTTATTTATGTACAGTCCTAAACTAATAAAATTTTACATAGTGCTAGGTGAAAGAAAACTTCTACCATAGCCATTCAAGTAAATTCCTGACTGGAAGCTCCTTCACTATGTCGATGATTGATAACAGGTAATGCAACCGTGACAATAAAACGATTACTTTCTTTAGCTTTCCTCCTAATGTTGAGGTGAGGATAAAGTTGGGCGGCTTCAAAACATGAAGGAAATACAACTCCATGTATTCCTTCACAGGCTCATAGGCCAAGCGATAAACTCCAAAAAATTGGTAACAGATAGCCTTCTCTGATACATAGCTTCTCACACATTGTTGGATGTTTCTGGCAAGCATAGGTGAATGAGAAGATGATGCGGGATGACTAATTTCAGACGATGACTGCTCACTTACAGGCTTTGGACATGAGATAAACCGCCCCTTCTGCTGCTACTCCGGTTCTTCTTCATAGCTTTCCCAAGGTTCAGGTTCATAATCATCATAAAAAAGACCTGTGGTAAATATCTGCTCTTCAATCTACTACCCAACATCTTCTGCAGGCCAAGGATGGAGGATTTCCTCATAATATTCTTCATTAGTGAACAGAGGATACAACTCTGCAGTCTGTTCTTGTAAATCCTACATATCCAACTTAGAACTTGATTCGTAACTATCATATACAGGTTGGTCGCTTCTTTGGTCGATGAACTATGATGTGGGGCTCTGCTGCTCCTCGTCTAAATAATCCTCAAAGATAAAGACAATAGGCCAAAGTAGAACAATCTCCTGATCCTTCTTTTGAGTCCCAAATGTAAACACATCATGGGAAATCTTGTGAAGAAAAAGGGAAGAATCCTCCTCCACAATGGATCGTTCCTTTAAAACTGAGACAACAGGATTATGAGAGGCAGAAACTAATGTCTCTACCACCATGGAATCTTGAATACTACCCTCATCAGTAGGGCCGCCAAGAACAACGACTTCAAGAACTAGAAAATCCTCTGTATTTCTTTCAAAAAGGCAACAGTCATGGTCTGCCTTCAACTCTTCTATCTCTGTAGAGAGATATTCTACCAGATCTGTCAACTCTCCCAGATCATCCTCCTCTTCATGGTCCTCATCCTCATATCTTTCATAAGACACAACCACATCTTGATCATGGCCTTCATATTCCTCACAACAATTATGACAGATTAACTTAGAGGAATAATGCCTTTGACAGTGCCTACTGAAGGTTGCATGAAACTCTCTCAGGGAGGATATGCTAGAAGGGGGTAAAGAATGATACCATTCACAAGCATAACCTGCTAATGAGAACATGGACATTTTTAATAATAAATCCTTGTGATGTATATCCCATTGATGCATGAGTTCATGAAACTCACGGAGATGCCGAGCATGTTTGTCCTCTACATGCCCTCTAAATATGGGAACATAATCACCCCATTCATCCACAATAATGACAACATTAGGAAAACTAGGAACAACAGAAAAATTAAAAGGAGAAAACCTCCGAGCCAGGATTTTGTCCATTTCGAACCATTGGAGTCGCCAAACGATCCCTCAACCATGGAGTCGTCAGGTGAATGATATGCATAATGAGTGTGTCTGGCCTTCGTTCACCATCAAAGGCCAGATTTGATCATTGTGTTCTCTCGAGGGCTACCAAGTGTAGCCTAAATTAGTAACACTGAAACAACAAAACCGAGACAGGAGAATCACCTCAATGGAGTTACCAGGTGCACAGTTGCAATATTTGAAGTACTAAGTTCTGATGCACCTTCAAAACTAGTAAACATTGTCATTCTACCCAGGGAAAATATTCAATTTCATCCCTGGCAACGGCGCCAAATTTTTTATCACCAGAAGTTGTCCTCATATTGTGATGAGGGAAAGCCCAATACCCATCAGTGTTTGTTGGCTGTTGGTTTAAATGGTCAGAGGTCAATGGAAAAAACTCATCACTAGAATGATGTTACAACATAGAACCGGAGAAGAAATGCACAGGGAAGTGAGGGCCACATTAACTTCAGCCAGTGAGTTGAGTTTAAAAGAGAGCAAAGGGAAGACTTGGTGAGAAAACAAACGAGACTACTATGGGCATCCAACTTTCCAACAACTTTGAGAGGAAAATCTCAGGCTCGATGATGCTCTCGAGCCCAAATTTCAGACACTGAAATATGCCTACAAGGGACATAGTTATAGCTATAATATGATCAAACCTACATCATCCTACAACTACAAAAACTCGACTGGATCCTCCTATTCCAAGCTATTCAGTGTGAGAGGGAAAAATAAAACATAGGAAAATGAGTAAAACTGATCATGATACTTCTATGATCAAACCTCCATCATAACAACATAACAATCCTCGATCGGATCCTCCAATTCCAAGTGTTTGACATAGGATTTACAAAGATGTGAAAGGAAACTGACTTCTATTAACTAATAGTCTCAAATCAATTACATAAACAGACACAACTCTGGTGTTAAACATATTACAAAAATTGGAGCTCTGCTCAACCAGTTGACAACCTTTACAAACTATCAAAATTGAGTATAAATAATTGAAACTGCTCATGGCCCTCAGGGAGACGATTAGAGCAATGCATTCAAATATTTGCGTTTCCTCCTTCTCCTATCAGACTGCACATGTTATCCTCTGTCAGACATGAAATTAAAACAGTATGGACTTTGCATGAAAACCCATTTACAGAGGAGCTCTAGGCTGTTAGCTAGTTGCCACGACCATCCTTTCTTTCTTTCCATTAATGGGGTGAAACAGGGCTTCAACCACCACCCCCTATTTTCATTAACTACCTTCATTGGGATCAGGATGAGTTTTGACATCCATGAATGCCCCAGGCGGTGCCCCGACTTCTTCAAATCAATATCGACACCTCGAGCCCTGCTTCTCTTCTTCTACAATCAATACATTTTCTTTCATCCATTTGGCACAACTCCTTTCCATTTCCCCAACCTTGCATGTTACCCTAGGTTGCGACTGTGTGCCTAATTCCCAGGCGCTAGTCACGATTTCGGCTATCGAGATTTTCCACACTCCTGCGTTTAGGTATTTTGATCCACGAAACCACGACATCTCTAATCAGGTGCCATGTGATCTTATGGATCAGACAACTCCCATGAATCTCGGGTTTTGGGACTTCGACATATCGACAATCGACACTTCGGGACATCGACCATCAGGACTTCGGAACTTCGGTGCATAGTCAATTGACATTTCAGGACTTGGGGCTTCGTGCCTTGCTCCATGCTGAAATCCCCGAAATGTGAAATCACAATTTTGCTTATCTATTGCCATGTGCTCCCCTAGTTGGACGACTCAGATCATTTCACAACTTTGTGTTTCATGAGTCTTCAAGACTCTACCTTCTTATTTTCCCAACTCACGAAATCACAAAAATATGATCCAATGGTCCAACTTTCTCCTTTGATCAATGCCTGTGCTCTTTTCATGATTTCTAATTTATATGATGGCCACCGATCTAATTTATCTGATGGATCCGACGACTGAGACTGAGCCTTTGCTTGATGGATTTACGTCGACCAGGTATATGCACGCCTTTTCATAATTTCGCCTTGACTTTGGATAAAAATGCATATGGTGGGTTTTTTAAACCCCTTTTTTCACATTTGGTCACCCAATGGCCAAATTCAAAGGAAAAACATCCCCTTCCAATAATAAGTGCTAACAACATCTTTTTGAGTAGTCGAATGGTCCATCATGCTACTTTGATTTTTTTTTAAGAATATATTTTGAAAACCCCTGATATTTCATCAAGGGGTCTTAGAAGTTTGAATGCTACATATTTATAACCTTCCCAATAACATATTGATTTCCTCTCTAAATTTGGAATTGGTATTTAATGTTGAAATCTCTACACTATATTTCAAATTAATGCAAAGATAATTCCTCTATATCCATCCAAATATGTCAAATCTTTTACTGAAATTTGAATATTTGTTCTCATGTTCAAATTAGATGTAATACTAGCACCCCTGGTCCTCTAATATTGCACAATATTCAAACGAATTATTATCATCTTTTGGATTGTTGTTGAGTGAGAAGTAAATTCATGCCCAGTCTCAGAGCCAAAACCCATCAAACCCTGTTCGATGTTTGAACACCACTAAAATTATCAGATATTAGATATCATCTACCATCTTATATAAATATTCAACACATTTTCTAGGGAGGCATGCTAGAAACCCTTGATATTCCTTACTTTATCTATTTTTTGACTATTTTTCAATCTCAAATTGATATATCATGTCAAAAGGTAGTTAGATAAGGAACTAGTTGGTTTTTTTCAAATGAAATATCTTTAGTCTCCTCTCAAGTATTGATCTTCAAATTGATAGGGCCTTACTTCTAGATCCTTTTGATTCCATTTGAAGGTGAAATCTTGCAATCTTCATGCAATATTAGTCCCTTCAAAATTAATTTATTGTGACCATCCTTTGAATATTTATAACATATCTTCCATGTCGACCTTAGTTTGAATCTGAACCATACAAAGTTGTCGACCTCAAAAGATTGTGATTCCATCGTTCAAAGCATGGAATCTATTAAAATTTTCAACAAACGATGTGATTGAAATTAGGGTGCGCCTCTTTGAATTTTGATTACATTTGATGTATGAATATTATATATTTTTAAGCCCCAATGATAATCTATTGCATAGAGAATTGGAATCATTATCCAATAGAATGATATATGCATTCAAAAACATATTGGATTTTCTATTACCTTACTCATGTGTTCTATTTTTACAATGGGTGGAGTGTAGGACTATCTATATGGAACCTAATATAAATAAGACAAAATAAAAAGAAAAGAAAAGGAAATCCAAAGAAGATAGTGCATTCATGGAAATAGAGCCCCAAGAACCCAAGAGGACAATTTATTCATATACAACTAGCTATGTAAGATTGTCTAATCAACCTCAATGGGCTGAGCTGTTTTAAATTTTTAGAGAGGACAAATTCCCCCCTTTACTTTTTCTAGTTGACCCAATAGAATATGAGAATAAGGATGTGTATGCATACCCAAACATTCAAAGGCCACACCCACACAATGTGGATACTAGGTTCATTGTTCTACCATGTGTTGAGATGGTTAAATGGATTATTGATCATGTAAACCTAGATAATAGAATGTTGGTAAATGAGAAAGGAAAATGTATTTCTTCCTTTCAACCCAAAATATAGATATGTACTATAATTTCACAAGGGAAAAAGTGTCTATGACTCCATAATGGGTGGAAAAGTTCTGAAAATTGAAGAACTACCAAAAAGAAATCAATAAATGGTGGATAGAAGGAAAATAGTTTATGTCTAGAGATAATGAGATTTATCCCACTACAAACTTAAGAGAACCTTTCATCTATGATGTTTCACTATTGAGCATGTTTCTAGGGTTAGTTTTCCTTTCTCACACTATTATGCAGACATTAGCTAGGGTCAGATATCAAAGTATAGGAACTCCCCGTAAATTTTTTATGTCTTTAGCCTCATTAATGTCATTTGTGAAAACAATCCTTTCCCTAGGATGGGATGGTAGTAGATCATATAAAATCTCACTAGTGCAAGTTTACTATCAAGGTATGTTGGAAGACAAACACATGTGGCAGTACGCAAGAATCTATGACCATTTCTTTTCTCCATTATATGAATTGAATTTTTGTAAGCTAGCACCAAGATTGTATGAGTAATCCATATAGGTTATCAACATGGTAAGCGCTTGTTATGTGAATGAAATAACACCTACCTTAGAATATATGTGGCAACCAAATCTCATTATTTTTTTCCAAAAATTGTTCCAAACAAGTTGGTATTGAGGGAAATAGCCTACTAGACTAGTCTCTAGAGATTCAAAGCCTCCTTGATTAAAGTGTAATGTCCCTTTACAAATGATCTCTCTAGGAGATTGATGTAATAGCGTAAGTGATTTCTGTGGGCTATAGTCAATGGAAAAATGGGGTTAAATAAATATTTAATGTCATCGGAGTGGAAAAAATAACTTTTTAAAAAGTGACATTGAGTAATTAATTAAAAGGGTGTTTTAAGTGACTTGAGTTTATAAAATCACTTTACTTTATTTAAAGGGTAAAAGGGTCCAAAAATGGTCAACATGAAAATAAAGGAGAATGAGGGCACCCTCTCTCATTATGTATATTGTTATTTCCTAAAAATAAATTGAGAGAGCTATTGTGGTTTTGGATCTTGGGACGAAAAACCATAGAGAGATTAAAGGGTTGGCTTTAGTGGTGAGACCATCCACCCTAGATGGTCATTGGGATAAGATAATTCAGATATTTATATTGTGCTTCATTGTGACCAAGTTTCTCATTGTGGCAACAAACTTTATTCTTATGGTGGTTGAGTTTTCCCATTTGGGGATGAGTTACTTATTTTGGCAGCAACAATTTCTTATTTTGTGGCTAGTTTTTATAGTGTGGGTGCCGAGTTCCTTTGAGGTGGCCACGTTCTGTTAGAGAAGGGTCAAATCCCCTTTAGTGGGATAAGATATGGTTGTAGGAAGGCCAAAATATACATCTGGGAAAATTTTAGAGCCACAAAGCCCAAGTTCTTGAGTCTTTGTTATTGGATAAATCGGTGAATGTGGACATAAACTGATCTCCCTAGATCCAACTGGATCTAAAACAAAACAAGACATGACATGGATATTTCCATAATATTTAATCATTGAGTTTACTACCAAACAAGAGATGAATGACATACCTTTGTATATCGCTTCCTTATGTTTTTGTTGTTCTTGCTCCACTCTATTTCTCTTGTGATATTGGATCTGCAATGAAACACAAACCAACCAAAGTGAAAGAAACAATAGTATATTCAATGAAAACTTACACATGTGATCAAGGCGTCATGTAATAAAATGAGAATGATTTTATGGGAAAGAAACATGCCACTGTATTATATTAAATAAAAGTGGAAGATACAACCAAACAACCTTGATGTTGCAAGGTTTTCTTTCGATGGCCCTTTGCTCCAACACACACACTTGCTTCAAACTTGTATGACGATGATCCACAATATCTTGATGGTCAAATGGAGACCTCAAACATCAATTGAAATAGAGTTCCTCACACAATTCTCAGCCTATTCCTTCATAAATTCTTTACTTGATCTCGCTTTCTCTTTCTTATTTGCTTAACCTTTTCCATGAGAAATCCATCATTATATAGGAGAAAGAGAGATGGTTAAAGAGATTAGGATGATCCCACCAAATTAGAGAAGCTAGTAGGATCCCAACCATATGGATGACACCTCATATTCTAGAATATCCCCTTCTAGAACCTTCATGAACTTCTTCATTTCCTTAGTCTTCAAAAGATGTCACACCCTGTCTATAGAGTATCCTGCGGAAACTTTGCAAGCCAAGTTTAGGACAACCTACATAAATCAAGCATTTCTGCATTGTGTCTTATGTCTAGCCTGCAACATCCTTCTAAAAACAAGGTTTGTAGAGGAGGAAATCAATCACTTTTCTCATGAGAAAGATCCTTTTGGGAGCTTGAACACATTCTTGTAGAAACATCACCAGGGTGACCAAAATAATGTGTAACAAAATGCCCCCAAAGTATGAGGCTGGAACTCGTGACAGCCGAAATACTTTGTAAAATCTCTGTGTGTGTCGGGAACAAGGAGCACACCAATCGGGAACCTGCAAACAACCAAGAATCTGCACAATATTATACCATTCCTGAGGTAGGCATTCCCATGATTAGACTACAAATGAGTTAAATCATAAATGTCAGTCATGGCCACCAATCATACACTATGTATCCATGTCATCAAGATTCTACATAGCCACCAAGAATACACTGTGGATCTATGTTCTAGAAAACTCAAAATTGGACATAGCCACGAGACATACAAATGGATCTATGTGTCAATACAAATCATAAATACTCCATCACAACTTGGACCAAAATGGTGAGATTCAGGGTCTTAAATCCCTTCGTCCGTAAGTACAAATCTAGCCATGCGATTACAGATGCAGAAGTTGAACATGGTAGAAACCACTTGATTATCAACCATTGATGAAAACTGTTAACAAGTGTGAAGGAAATCACCATTGATGTCAATGAATCCCAAGGTACCTTAGTACAATCCATCGAATGTGAATAAATTAGCTGAAGTCGAACACTCGATGGAATCTCTCGATCAGGGACCAATGATGTGAATGCACTGTCAAAAGTGAAGAAACCTGCCATTGAGGCATGCAGGCTCCAAGGATGATTTTAAGGATGGAAATTTATTTTAAAATGTAGAAACCTTGGTGAATCTGACTTATCCTTCATATTCCAACTATAAATGTTTGGCGATATTTTTGCAAAAATATTCAAATTTCTAAGGATTTTATATAGTTTTTATAAAATTTTGGCGATTTTTAAGGTAAAATAAGTTTATCCTATAGAAATTTGGGCGAATCATTTTTAAAATAGCGAATCTCGTTTTTGGAAAAACCATGGAAAATTAGCCCATGAGCGAAATTTTGCCCCTAAAATCATCATTGGCAGGCTCTAAGGTACCAAATGATTTCTAGGTCTTGTTCCCGGATGATGAGTTGAAGTCATCAGGAAAATACTCATCACAGGAGGGCCTTGATGTATCCCCCATCAACGACATGAAATAAGTAACATATTTAAGATAGATCAAAGTGTGAAGATGATTTGAAACTGACACAAGGAAGGCCGACATGGTAAGAATTGATAACTGCAGATGACCGACTCGATAGAAGGCTTGTGGAAGGTTGGAATTCTCTTGAACATATGAATGACACAACAATGGTCTTGGCAACATTAACTTAGAGACAAACCAAGATATGAACTTACATAAGGTCAGATGACAGGAAAATGAATTTCCCAACCTGGATTCAATGATAAAAGGAGTGTCATGTTCAAGAGCAACTATTACTGCCACTAACACAAATATAGAGACACATTTCTTTCCCAAATTTCCCCCACCATTTCTGGAGAGTACCTCTTTATTTTTACGCAAGCTTGAGGAGGATAACATATGCTTGTTGATGTAAGCTCATCCTTTGGATGAGTCCCTCAGAGTATGTTTAATGAACCCTAAGAAGGAGTGGTTCGGTCCCATATGGGTCTTTTCATGTTTGTTTAATGAGTCCAAAGAGAGAAAACTCGGGGGTTTTTCATATTTAGAGAGTTTGAAAAACACTTAAACAGGACTCTCTCAGGCCTTTTTTGTAAATTAGTTTAATGATACCAAAAAAGTGATAAACTATCACCCATCAAACGTTTTCTTCAAATACTTTTACGAGAGTGAAAAGAACAAGGTCGCTCGGTAATATTTTCGTTTTTATCGAGCGTGAAAAGAGCTTAAAGGATACCATGAGTTTCTCTTTTTGTGTTACCATGACGAGTACAAAAAGGTGACAAAATTATACTCAGTTGCATTCTCATTGATTTACAAGCGCGAGAACGAACAAAGATTGAGCTCGGGGTTTTTTAGAGGAAAAACCTAAAAAGTATTTGTACATGTGACAAACATAAAAAACAAATTAAGAAAAGTATTTGTATTTCATCGTTCAGGCTCCAAGATCATTCACCTCTGAAAAAATTACAACACTCAAAATACCATAAGAACATTAGGTTTTAGATAAAATGAATAAAATAATACAAAATATCAATGAAAAAGTAAAAAGTGAATAAATATAGGTGAAAACTCTTTTTTTACCATTTCATTGTCATTCTACCCAAAACTTCTCCAAAAAACCCTTTTTTACCTCAAAATTCCTCTGTCGATTATGGGAGGGACGGGAAACCATTCAATGAATGGATTCCTCTAAAGAGGTAATCTTCTCATCCTCTTTCTTTTCCATGGATCAATTTTCTTTTTCAATGGTTAAAAAATAGTTTTTGGGTTGGATTTTAGGCCGGTAGGTACGCATAGGGGCCATCGCAAGTGGCGTATATCGGGCCCTGCGGAAACCATAGGTTTATGAAGGCAGGCTTTGGTTCACCTGCGGAAGTTTCGCACTATGTACAAATATTTAGTTGCGGTGGGCGAAGCTCAAAATTTCTTTATGTGTGTTCAACCAATAAAATTTTCCAAGTGAAATAAAGGTGCTGACTCCTCCCTATGGTTCCCATGCAGGTTTTGGACTGTCAAAATGTTGGAGTGGAGGGAGAGGGAACACGAGGATGGTGATTATGTCATCGGGAATGACTCAAGCACAATTAATGCCCTCCGGCAATGTGGTCTTATGAAGTTCTTCAAGATCCAGGGCATGAGGGCCCAACTGAGGTTGCTTGAGTACTTGGTCCACATGTGGTATGTGGATCAATAGGTTTTTCAAGTGGGGGCTCACATAATCGCTCTAGATATTGAGGATATCTATTTTTTGATGGGATTATCTTGCTGTGGATCTCATGTTACCTTGAAAGGTGACAGAGGAGGTGGTTTACCGATGAGTGAGTATGTCTGTCGGTATTGTGATCCCAAGGCCGAGAGACGTAAGGGAAAAGTTGCCATTAGGGTTGTCCAAGATTTACCCCTACGGACTATGCTATTCACTATCTCACGTATGGTGGAGAGTGCATCTCCTCACATGGCGCTCCAGAGTTACTTCCAGTATGCAGTGGAGTGCATGGATCCCCAGGTATTTAATTGGTGTGACGAGGTTCTTCGTAGTATGAAGAAACAACTGACAAAGTGCAAGAAATATGACCTGAAACAATTTGGGTATGGATCCATTTTAGTATCCTTCTTCCTTGAAAGGGTTCTTCATTTGCGCTTATAGGTAGAGTGGGGCCTGTTGGCCCCAGGGGATCCAAGGATGAAAAGATGGCGTGACCTCATGGCTCGACACGTGGTGGGACCTATTGTCAAATACAACGACGTGTTTTTTTATTGGCTCAGGCTTTAGCTACTGATGGTAGATGATTATACGTATACCGGTTTGGACTTTAGAGGTGACCCAGAATTGGTTCTACCCAAGGATTCTCAATGGGGGAACTTAGGTAAGAAGCACAATTTTTGTTTTTATAATGTTTTTGTAAATTTTGAAATATGAAATGTTTTTTATGTTTTTAATTTGATGACTAATCAAAAGATCTTTTGACAACGCAAATGTAGGACTGCACCAGCCTCCAGGTACATCCCCCATCCAGAGATGAGGGGAAGTAGACAAGGTAGCAGGATGGGATGCCGGTGATTATGAGGTGATCAAGCAGAACCTGGAGGGATTGACAATAGATGTCCTTGATATCTCTATCGATGATATCCCGAGACGATATCAACACCATATTGTAGGTGTATCTGGTTTTTATAGTCGACTGCTCCGTAGGGTGGCACGGGTAGTTGTGTGTTATCGTGAGCAACATCCTTGATGCTATTTTGTATATGAAGCCATGTGCTTCACATTTTGATATTTTGGTCTTCGGACAAAAACACTTTTTTGTAAAAACTTTTATCGTTATATATACACGAGGCTTCTACGGGCTTACTTGATTTATATACAAAATGTGATTGGATTTATAAATTTCTCAAATGTCTGTCTATTGGCACAGGGACATACCCAGGGTTTAGCTCCAAGAGTGCACCAACAAGCCCTAGCTACTAGCCCTTTTGGGAACACCCGCGAAGTAGATGCAGTCTCACCCAAAGAAAATATGAGGGGGTTGCAGGACAAAGTTGTCTACAACCAAGGAAATATCAAGAGGCTCTCACAACAACATCATAATCATCATATATCAGTTTCCTTATTAGATATACTCCTCACAGTTATAGATCTACTCTAACACAACTATGCAATAACAAAATACAATGAAAAATATCAAGACATCAATCACACACACATAACACCAGAAATACATGGTTTACCCTCTCTCTAGGGCTACATCCATGGAACTGCGCTATAGATTTATAAAGATAAAGCATACAGTTCTGATCTGCACTCTCAGCTAGCAGATCTTATTTCTTCTTCCTCTCTTTCTCTCCCCTTCCTGTGCACCTAGCTGGAAGACTTGACCTTTGTACATTGTTGAAGATCTTACAATACCAGAAAGCTCTCTCTCTCTGTACTTCTCTCTTACAATATAATGTCCTCTCACAACAACAATAGAACTAGCTCAACAACAATATTGTACCAACCCCACTCACGCCATTTAGACCTTTATTTATACATTATAATATCCCATCGATAGTCTTAGGTCAGAACCTAAGTGTCAAAACCCTAGATACCAAAACCCTAGGTGACTAAAACCCTAGGTCAACTTGACCTGCTTTTCCCAGGCTTCGCCAACCTGTCTTTCCTTTCTTCCTGTGTGATGTTAACGGTGGATTTTATTTCTTGCTAAGATGTCCTCAATCCATATTCCTTGCTTATCTTTCATCCTCGATCCTCTCGTCCAATGACTTTCTTTTTCGTACTTCGCTCCATATTTTGTGCTCTTTTTCTCACTTCACCCCAATAACAGTTACTGTATCTTCCGTGAAGTGCGTATTCCACCTTTTCTTCCTTGATATTCACTTCCTTCCATAACCAAGGGCCAACAGGCCCCCAACACTCACATGTGACTTGTCCCGAGGCACTTTAGATCTGATCCTTCTATTCTACTTCAAATTTTAGACTGCGTAGTGCAACCTTCTCCATGCCTCCCTTCTTTGTGCAGACTGTCTTTTCTGTGTCTGGTACCCAGTTTCAACTACACCTGGTACCTAGACCCTTTTGTTCCATTCTCCTATTGAGAGCTATGAGGCAACTGGTTTTCATAATAGAACTTCTCCCGACTCCCATTCACCAAGCCTTCCTTCCACTCTCTGTGTAATGTCTTAAGCTGCGCAGCTCCTCCTTCGATAACATAAGCAATATCATATGGTCCAAGCTAATGCGTTCTGAATTTCCCTGGATGTTTTATAAAACCGTTGTCATACACCAATACTAAATCATCATGCTTAAATTCCTTCTTTGTGATGTGCCTGTCATGATATGCCTTCTCTCTCTCCTTCTATACCTGCTAGTGGAATCCTGTAATAAATCTTTCTTCTTCGAGTTCAACCAACTGTGCAAGCCTCTCTTTGATAGTGCCAGTATCATCCATGTCTGTGAAGGAAATAATTCTTAATCTTGGTACCAAGTATTCCATTGGGACAACAAATTCAAGGCCATAGACTAACTTAAAAGGGGTCTGCATGGTCAACTTCTTACAAGTGGTTCTATAGGCCCACAATACTGCTGGTACTCTCAAATCCCAGTCATCCTTGTTTACAATGCAGATCTTCATCAGCATTGTCTCCAAGATTTTTTTGAAGGTTTCGACTGTCCCATTTTCCTATGGATGGTAAGGTGTGCTCTTCTGATGGTGGACTGCAAATTCCTTAGTTAATGCTTCAACTGTCTTATTGATGAAATGTGTGCCTTGGTCACTCATGAGGATCTTGGGGCATCCAAACCTGGTTATGATATCATAAAATATAAAGTGCATGGTTGTAGTTGCACTACATTCCTTAACTTCTCTACCTTTGGCCCATATGGTCAAGTATTTTGTTGCAACAATAATGTACCTTGCTCCTGTGCACTTCCCTGGTGGGTTTATAGGTCCCACGAAGTCAATGGCCCATTTTTCAAATGCTTGTAGGTTCATCTGCGGTGCTAATGGAATTTCATCTCTTCTGTATGGTTTCCCAACTCTATGGCATATATTGCAGGCTCTGGAATTATCTTTAGCATCTCTGTGTAAGGTAGGCCACCAAAGGCCAGCCTTCAGAACCTTCTGGACAATTTCTCTCCCTGCGTAATGTCCTCTTGCGACGCCTTCATGAGATTCTGCGAGGATCAGTGGTCTCTCTGCCTCCATAACACATCTTCTTAGTATCTCATCAGGTCCCATCTTGTATAGTTGTCCCTCTATAAGTGAAAATTCTGCAGCGCGCACCACTATTTGCTTCTTTTGAGAGATGGTATACTCACTCGGTGCCATTCCTATTGACAAGAACTAGACTATGTCTGTGAAGTGATCATCAATCTTGGTAATGGCTAGCAGCTGTGCATCCGACAGTGTGTCCTCCAAGATGGTGGGTTCTTCACCATGTTCCAACCTTGACAAGTGGTCAAGGCCTTTATTCATCCATCCTGGCTTAACTATGATCTCAAAATCATATTCTTGAAACAAAAGAAGCCATCTACATATTCTCCCCCCCAACAATGGCTTATTGACCAGGTACTTCAACGCAGAGTGATCAATAAACATTTTAAATTGTCATCCCAACAAGTAGTGGTGAAATTTTTGTAGCACATACACCATGGCCAATCCTTCTCTCTCTGTAGTGGTGTAGTTAGTTTTAGTTGTAGATAGCTTCTTGCTAGCAAAAGCTAATGGATGGTCGATGTCTTTTGTTCCCGGTTGAGCTAACACAACTCCCAATGGAATGGAAGATGCATCGACATGCACATGAAACTTCTTACTCCAATCTGGAAAAACCAAAATAGGCGCAGTAACCATCTTTTGTTTCAGTGTGTCAAAACTTGTCTAGCATTCTTCTGTCCAGCTAAACTGACAGCCTTTCTTCAAAAGCTTATCCATAGGTGCTGTAAACTATGCATATCCTTTGATGAATTTTTTGTATTAGCTAGTATGTCCTAGCACAGTGTGCAGTTGTTTGACCGACGTCAGAGGTGGTAGATCAATGATAATGGAAATTTTAGATGGGTCTACTAACAATCCCTTCTTACATACAATATGTCCTAACAACACTCCAAATGGTGAGAAGAATATGCACTTCTTCAGATTCAAATCAATTTGACACTATATACACTTATCCAACATTAGTCTTAGACATTCAATATGGTTTTTCAACAAAATAAACACAGTCCAATCATCAAAATATGCTTCTAAAAATTTATGCAAAAATTCTTTAAATGCTTCAACCACCACCCTGGAAAACATGGCTGGGGAATTCTTCAGTTCAAATGGCATCACTGTATATTGGTAAGATCCCCATTCTGTGGAAAATGTGGTCTTGTGGTGATCTTCCTTAGAAATCCGGATCTAATGGTAGCCTGAAAATCCATCTGTAAAAGAATATAGCTCCTCGACTCCGACGTTGTCTAATACTTCATCAGTGAATGATGAAGGGAAAGGGTCATGCAAATAGGCATCATTCAACTTCTTGAGATCCACACATATCTTGATCTCACTTATCTTTTTGTCTTATACTACCATAGGGCTAATCCACTCTGATTCTTCAATAGGTTCAATAATACTTGCTTCTAGCATTCTGTCGAGCTCGATCTTCATTTTTTCTTTATATTTAGGGTTCAACCTGTAGGGTCTTTGCTTGACGGGATTCACACCTGGTTTCAAAGGGATTCTCATCTCTCCCATAGGTCCTTTGATGCCCTTCATCTTAGTGAACTTAGTCAGAAACAAGTCCTGATACACATGTAGTAACTCTATAATCTTGTCAATGGTTGCAACATCCCAGTAATCTCCGACATTGGCAAGATTCAGGGTCTCTTTTATTCCAATATTGACCTTCTTAATCTTGATTGGTTGCACAATAAATGGTAGCTCAATTACTAGTCCTTCCACATCTCTTTGGCCTTCTGTTTATGCAATGTTCACTTTCCTTGGATCATCATCTTCATCAACATTGATGTTGTAACAAATTTTCAATTTCTGGAATGGCGTAGTCCATTCGTCCTCTTCTTGTTCCATAGGGAGGCTAGAGACCTCCTCAAATACCTTCTTTCTTACAATTTGTAAGGCTTTGTCTACTGATGGATATTGGATTTCAAAGAAAAAGGTTGTTACAAAGTTATGAGTCATACGTTCCCAATCTGCAGTGATGAGGCACAACTCCACTTGAAGGTACCAATTGATAGGGGTCATATCCAGTGTGTTAATGAATCTGTGTACCCACTGTTCTTGAGGAATATTGCTCCAAGATTGTTCGCAGCTTCGCACATGGTCCTTTGGACAACTTCGACCTATGTATCTCACTTCGAAACACTCCACTTGGGTTGAGAACCTCTCTATCATCAAAGTTTGACATTGTGTCCAGTCTGTAATATTAATTTTGTGCATCCCCCACCATCTAGCCGGTGTAGATTTTAGGGCCTCATCCATTGCCAAAATTCTCTGTTGTGTTGGTACACTTGCTTCAAAGTCCATCAAGAAGGATTCTAAAGGATTTAGACCATCAAAGGTGGGCAAGTTTCTTACTGTTGTGCCAATCCAACGAACTTCTCTGGTCAGCCTGGCGCATCTTCTTGTAGATACTTCATACATCTGGCTCTACCAGTTATCCAGTGCTTCTTCCGAGTCTGATGAGCATGCGCTATCACTTTTCCAGCTGATATTCCCCTCGGCTGTAAGATTACTATAATCCTGTTGTCTAGTTCTGAATTTGTAGATGTTTTCCAATTCATATATGTGGTCATATTCTCTGATGGGCTCTGTGTATTGCTGACCCTCATCTGGATCTAAGGGTGCAATGACGCTAAGGACATCTCTTTCAAATGTCATACACCTTTTCTTTAAATCAACAACAATGGAATTGTTGAAGGCCCAATCAATTCCTAATAAAGCAAGGTAAGGGAAACTATCATCGACTATCTCAATTACTTCAAAATATGCAAATGATCTTACACCATCGATGTCCAAAGGGACATGGTCCAGTCATCCAAATGGGATGATAGCTTGCTGATTAGACATCCTAAGCCCGATGGGGGAATATATTAACTTAGGCTTTCCCATTAGTGCCCAAGTTTTCTTCGTCATGACATTGACCTCCGACCCTAAGTCGAGGACCACATAGTCTATGTCATACTCTATTATTTGAGAATTCAAGTGTAATTCTTTATTTTTCCTTCTCTTTTTACCGATTTGGTGCACTGCCTTTCTTAGTAAGGGGTCTATCCTTCCTAGCTCATATTGTCTGATTAAATTCTGTAACTCATGTACAACGCTTTTATCTTTAATTAACTGAAAAAAAGTGCAAAAAAATTCCATGAGCTTGCTTACCTCTTTTCCTTCTTTTGGTGAAGCAGACTGATCAAATTCTAGAGGAATTCCACATTCTCTTATTTATGGTCATGTCTTTGATTAAGAGCCTTGATTTTCCTTGAACTCTTGCCTTGCTTCCTCAAAGATTTGTCTTTCTTTCTTTGCATCAAAAGTCTAGGTCTTCTCGACAGCTTTCCTAATTCCCGAGTCTTCTGTGATCTTTCCTTGGGTTGCTCTATCCTATCTTGTAGCAACGACTCCTCGAGTAATAAAAATGAATCTAGGATTGGCTCGGTGGTGTTCTACTTTGATCAACTTGATTTGCGGGTTCTGTTGAGGTCCTCGTCTTTCTTGAAGTTTAGCCAACAATACTTTACAGTCCTCAATGACATGCTCAAATGAGTTACAATAACTGCAAGTGGTACAAGGATTCTGACAGTCCCTTGCTAGATTTCATGGTTGTACGCAGTTATAATAGATTATTTTTCCTTGACCTCAACCCATACCTCCTCCTCGTGCTCATCCTCTGAATCCACCGTGAGGATTGAATTTGCCTCTTCCTAGAGAGTTGTACTGCGCAATGTTTCCTTCTTGTTGTACTTCGCCTTGGATTTTGTAGATGTATCTTGACCTTTCGTGCATGAGATCGTAAGCCCTACAATCTCTATCATCATGTCCTACTGACTTACAAAATGTGCAATATAATTTTGTGGGTGTCTGAACATACTTTTGCATGTAATGGCACTCACCTGGGTGATGTCGATTTATGCATACTTCGCACCAGGGAAATGTGACTTGTTTCAAGGGGCTCATAGCTCCTAAAGCCAAATATTCATGAAACACGGGGCAATGTTCCTTATCATGGCCTTCTGATATGCATATGACACACTAGCTATCTTCTCTTTTTTCCTCTCCCTTATCCTTCTTTATGTCCTCAACCTGCAAAGACAAACTAGTCAGTTGACTCAAGATTTGGCTCATACCTGAGCTAGATTCTCCTATAGGGGTTGATTCAAGTTTCATGGCGATCTCCAATGCCTTAGACTACAAATAGATTTTCTGTTGCATCAGAGGAACTATGATGTGTGGTAGTAGCGCAATGATGAACCATTCCTTGTTTTGCTGATCTGGGATCTTAAAAGTTAATCGGCCTGTTAAGATCTTGAATCTCTGATTGAATTCCTAGACAGGTTCGATAACCTTCTGTTTGATCTCTTTCTACTTTGTAGTACATTGTGACTCTTTTTTGGGTTTCTTGAACTCTGCAATCAGCACATTCTTGATCTCATTTAGTGGTTGGGGTTGTTCAAGCCCTTGGACAAGCTTCATGTAGCAGCTCAGTGTGAAATCTCTAAGAGTAGTGCTGAACTGGGTCCTTTTGACACCCTCATCAGTAACATTCTTAATATTCCACACAGTTTCACACAAGAACCAATTTTGATCTGGATCTTCAGATCCATCCCCTCTAAAGATAGTGAACCTCATCTCATCTGCCATAGAGATTACTGGGGTTCCTGTCTGAGTATATGTTGAAATGCTCATAATGGTACTCTGAGGACTCTGATGGTTCTGACTATTCTGATTACTTAGGGTTGCTGAAACAACATGAGTATTAATGATACTTACTTCCGTAGTCTACGCAGTTCTTGAGGTTTCTGGATCATTCTGGCAAAGTTTTTCAGCTGCTTCTTCCTCTATTCTAGTGGGTTCTAGATGTTCTTCATCTATCAGATATGCCTCTTCTCCATTGTAGAAACTCGCGTCCCTGTATTTCTACTTGAACAGGTTCGCAAGGTGGACTCCTCTGAACACTCTCCCACTGCGCGTATGTCTAGATCCTGTGTCACTGTCTGAATTCTTGAACATTATCTTTTCAAAGTTTAACCAATCTATTGTATCTTCAGGATTTTCTTTTCATGCAAGAGCATATTGATCCTTAGTTTTAGAAAATATAAAAATTTCCCTCTGGGCCATTTGAAAAAGTATCTCCCGGCTTGGCTATACGATTCCACTCTATCAAAAACAAATTTGGTGATGTACACTCCAATGGCGATATCAAACCAGTGATCTACAACTTGGGATATGGTGTTATCATCTCTTTTAACCTTCTGGATCAGTTTCGAAGTCCAAACCATAGGGGATCTAGGTATTATCTCAGCCTGGGTATCTGCTAATATAGCTAGCCACTCAGACAACTCTAGATGGATTCCTCCAAAGAAGATCTCATAAAGTTCGGTGAAGATGTATCTTTGTAACCAATCTTCAGTACTCAGCTTAGGGTTCTTATTCTGGGCTTCAACGAAGTCCTTCTCCTAATATTCTATCCACTTTTGAATCTCTGTCTTCGATGGGAACCACCTTGACATTCCCTCAAAAAGATTCCTTTCCCAGCAACGAAACCATTTGTTGGCATAGGGGCAGACCCAGGGTTCATCTCCAAGAGTGCACCAACAAGCCCTAGCTATTGGCCCTTTCAACAACACCTGTGAAGTAGATGAAGTCTAGCTCGAAGCAGCTATGAGGGGGTTGCAGGACAGAGATGTCTACAACCAAGGAAATATCAAGAGGGTCTCACAACAACATCATAATCATCATATATCAGTTTCCTTCTTAGTTCTACTCCTCACAGTTATAGATCTACTCTAACACAACTATGCAATAACAAAATACAATGAAAAAGATCAAGACATCAATCACACACACATAAAACCAGACATACCTAGTTCACCCTCTCTCTAGGGATATGTCCACAGAACTACGCTATAGATTTATTAAGATAAAGCATAGAGTTTTGATCTACGCTCTCATCTAGTAGATATTGTTTCTTCTTCCTCTCTTTATCTCCCCTTCCTATGCACGCAGTTGTAGGACTTGACCTTCGCACACAGCTGAAGATATTACAACACCAGAAAGATCTCTCTCTCCACACTTGTCTCTTACAATATAATGTCCTCTCACAACAACAATAGAACTAGCTCAACAACAATATCGTACCAACCCCACCCAGGCCCTTTAGACCTTTATTTATACATTATAATATCCCACCGACAGTCTTAGGTCAGAACCTAAGTGTCAAAAACCCTAGATATCAAAACCCTAGGTGACTAAAACCCTAGGTCAACTTGACTCGCTTTTCCCAGGCTTCGCCAACCTATCTTTCCTTTCTTCCTGCGCGGTGCTAACGGTGGTTTTTCCCGCTTGCTGAGCTATCCTCGATCCATCTTCCTTTCTTATATGTCATCCTCGATCCTCTCATCCAATGACTTACTTTTTCGTACTTCGCTCCATCTTTTCTTCTCTTTTGCTCACTTTTCCCCAGTAACAGTTACTGTGTCTTTCGCGAAGTGCGCATTCCACCTTTTCTTCATTGATCTTCACTTCCTTCCATAACCAAGGGCCAACACTGTCTAACACATAATTAGCTAATGCATCTGTTAATATATTTAGATATCTAGGAATGTATTGATATTCAATATAATAAAAATGACGTTCCAAGAGGCAAATTCGTAAATATACCCTTAAAAAAGTAGGACTTCGGATAGCATAAACATTACTAAACTATAGTACCAGTAAATGTGAATCAAGTCATACAATAATATGACGAATTCCAAGTGAAACAACATTGGTCAACAATTGGATGACTGCATTGTACTCCTCAATATTATTAGTTTTACAATCGAGGCAAACACCATGTAGACTGATTAATTCATTCATGGGTACGTAGATTGCCCAAGCAACAGATGCTAGGTTCTGAGTACTATGACTAGCGCCATCGGTGAAGCCAATGTGGGGTAGTGAAGACACCGACATCTAGAAACCAAGGAAAATGCGAGGTAAGAATTTGGGGGTCGAAGCCGAATAACGAAAAACACACACGAAAAGTAGCACACAAGAGTATGATACAATTAAAATACAAGAACTCATGCACAAAAGATCTAAGCATAGTACTTCTTTAGGTAAAAATCATTTCTGGGTTCACTCAAAGGAATTCCATCATAATCCACTAACTCATAAGCTCCCTTCTCCAACACTCATTTAACAATATAAGGGCCTTGCCACATAGACTCAAATTTTTCGGCCCCTAGTAAATCATGATCTTGTTCGTAGAGGAGAACTAGATCACCTTCAGAGAAAACACGTGGCTTGACATGCTTGTCATATTGGGATTTGATGCATTTTTTCTGAGCTCCAATAACCAGGGTGGCATCACGATGGGTTTCATCTAATTGCATTAGGTACAATAGAAGTTCCTCTTCAGCAGAGGTGTTGGGGAGAAGTTCAACGGCTAGATTCAAATATGGTATCTCACATTCAATTGGTAGGACAACTTCGATACCATACACTAATTGGAAAGGCGTGAATCCCGTGGCAGACTTCACAGATGTCTGATAGGCCGATAATGTTGAAAACAACATCGTGTGCCAACTTGTCTTATGAATTCCTATTATCCATCAAAGCATAGTAATAAGAAATTTGTTTATCACTTCAACCTGGCCATTGGCCTGTGGATAATAGGGGGTTGATTTTTCATGCCGAAGATCCAACTTCTCAGTAAGCTCGGACATCATGAAATTTTGAAAATGGCTACTGTGATTAGTAACGATAGCTTGTGGGATTCCAAATCAAGTGTTGATATGATTGAATATGAACAAGGCTACATTTTTTTTTAGTATTATTGAATGTAGGCATCACCTCAGCCCATTTAGTGAAGTAATCCACAACTACGATGATGTATCCATGCCCCCCGACTGAGTGAGGGTTACATGTCTTAAGTCAATGCCCCATTTTTTGAAAGGACCAACGAAAACTACAGGGTGTAAAGGAGCAGGATGAGATCTTATATTGGTATTATACATTTGACAAGCATGGAATTTCTGGAAGGCAGTAATACAATCTTTAAACAAGGAAGGCCAGAAGTACCCTGCTAGTAATATATTTTGGGTAGTGGGATACCCAAACATATGACCACCACACGCTCTAGAGTGTCATTCATTCAAAGCTTTCTCAGCCTCATCATAGATGAGACATTGTCAAAAAGTTGAGTCAACACCATGGCGATAAAGAGTGTCATCGAGAATTATGTATTGACGGGCTTGATACCATATAAGATGATGGTCCGTACTATAAATTTCGAGCCGAAAAGTTTGATTCTGGAGATAAATGATGATATCTCCATACCAAACGTCATCAGAACTGATAATAGAAAGGGATTCATCAGGTAAGGAATCCTCTGCCACATTTGCTGTATCAGTCAAGGGAAGGTCACATATCAATTCGACAAATACCAAAGATTTCTTAGACTCAACATGTTCAAACTCTAAGTCGAACTCCTGGAGAATCACTATCCATTTGGAGTACTTTCCCCCTAGCAATTGGCGCGTAATAATATGTTTCATAGGGTTGCAATCGAAAATGATAGTGGTCTTACGTAATAAGATATAATGACAAAAACGTTGGACAGATTGAACAAATTCCAAGGCTAGTTTCTCCACATGTAGGTATTTGGCTTCGGTAGTTGTGAGACTCCAACTCAAATAATAAATTACATGTTTGTCGTGCGAATCATATTCTTGGACTAAAACCATGGCAATGGTAGAGTCTGAAGCAACGAGGTAAAGGAAATAGTCTCAACTATAATCGGGTGGGAAAAGTAGTGGTGTATGGGTTAAGGCAAGTTTTACATCTTCAAAGGCTTTATTGGTGGTATCATCCCATACAAACTCATAACCTTTATTCAACAGTTGAGTAAAACCTTGTGTTAACTCGACGTAATTTGGAATGAATCGACACAAAAAGTTTTCCTTCCCTTGCAAAATTTTAAGCTGGTGTAGTGTGGAAGGAGGAAGTAGATTAAGCATAGACTCAACCTTCAAAGGGTATACCCTAATTCCATGAAGTGACACAATAAAAATTATAAGTCAGCCAAAATCCACACAAAAAACACATTTGTGTGGGTTCAAACGTATACGATAGTAACGACAATGAAGGAAAATGGATCGAAGATGGGTCTGGTTATCTTGGCGATGCATGGAATGTGCTGGTAGATCATCAAGATATGCCTGTACAATGTTCTTGATATCATGAAAAGAATAAGACATGGCGCATTGAAAATTCGCACCAACATTCTTCAGAGCGAAAGGAAGTTTTAGGTAGGAAAAAGTACCCCAAGGACAAATGAAAGAAGTCTTGTGTTGATCCATGGGAAAAATATTAATCTAATTATAGTCGGAGAAACCGTCCATTAAGGAGAAGATTTCTCTCCCAGCGCATTCGTCGACGATATGGTCATGAAGGGGGTTGGATAATTGTCCTTAGGACAATATTTATTGATATCCCTATAATCTACACATACACAGATCGTGTCTTGATTTTTATTTACCAGAACGAGATTGGATACCGAATCGGTTAAAGCCATAGGATAAATAAAGCCAGCCTTAAGAAGTTTTTTCAACTTTGAGCTTGATAGCAATGGTTTAACGAGGGTGGACTGGGAAAAGTCTCTGCCAGACAGGTTTAACATCCGAGTAGGTCTTAATTTCATGCAAAATGATATCGGGGTCAATACCCGACATCTCTTCATAGCTCGAAGCGAAAACATCATGAAATTCTTGAAAAATGGCTTTATAAGTGACGACTCCATCATTGGAACATGTGGCTCCGATGTGAACATTTTCAATGACTCCAGGTTTAATGGATATGTCAAGAGGAACGATGGGTGATATATTACTCAGGTTCCCTTTGTTGGTGACGGAAGTCACTCCTATATTGTAGCAGGAGCAGATCCCGACGCCCATCAGTTCATGTCACGTTTTGTTTATAAAGAGGTGATCGAATGGAAGCAAACTCGAAACAATATTTTTCTAACTTCTAAAACTAGGTCGGGCATGCACAAGCAAGTGAGGTCTTAGTCCAACTTCAGACAGTAGGCTGTAGTAAGGGTGAGAAGGAGGAAGACTTGTATGAGAGAAATGCAAAGGTTTGTCATAAACATCAGGTTTCTAATAGACTGTAGGAGAAACATTTGAACACAAGATCTTCTTACATTCAAATGCAGAAAACTGGAGAATACAACAATGCAACAATAAATGATTTATCATAACATAGTTGTAATGACTCATGTGAATCAGTCAATCATGAACTCCCTTAGTATGAGATGAAAACCAGACGGGATAAGAAAGATGTCTGTCATAAAACAAGAAATCTCACATACAGATACATAACCAAAAAACTAGGACGTCTGCTAAAACTTTACAGTCGGGAGCAAGCTCAAGCATCGATCCATCAAAAAATGGAAAAATTGCCTACATATACTCAAATCAAAACAACAACAGCGAAAATGAGACATTGCATTAAAAACATTGCATTTGCATGTATACTGGCAATCTGCACATGCATCCTTTGAACGATTGTGCACTTATGACAAACGCAATCAGACTCCTGACAGTCCTGCGAATGAATTGATGTGCCTTTAATTCTTTGCCGGAATTTCCATTCATGGTGGAGATGATGTTTAACCACCACCAACTACCTCAATAACGGATTCCTCGGGATTGAGAATGACCTGGCCAATTCCGCACTCTTGGGACGTGGATGTCTTCTCGCGCTACCACCTGGATCGGCTGAACGACCTAATGGATAAGGCGTGGAGGTCGGTGCAAAGACTGAGGCACATGATTTGAAGTGGTGGATGGGCGGTGATGCTGTAACACCTGATGAGAAGTGCCATGAGGTATGGATAGGACACGGGCAAAAGTGGCATAGAACGTAGGGTCCAAGTGGATAAGGAGTAGAGATGACCATACAGATGGAGGTGACTAGGAGAGAAAGAGAGACACATGGCAGGAGGTGAGTGGATGATGAGATGGAGAGGGGCCATGTGGACAGAGAGAAGAGGGTTGTGGCACCAGATGATGAGGTGAAGTGCCATGGGAAAGTGACGGGGAAGCCGCAAGGCGGCGTGCCTAAAGGAGGAGGATGGTTGAATTAGAATATGAGGGGGAGAACACCTGGTAGGAGGTGACAGGTGGGTATGAGGAAAAATGGAAAGGGATGGGCCAGAATGATGCTAAGTGAAAGATGTATGGCAGAAGGTGGATGGTGGAGGAGATTGGAGATGTGACAATGTGGGCTCTGCTGAGATCCGTAATTTCTGGACCCCCCCCCCCTTATTAAAGGTAGAATGGCAAGGGGGGTCCGG
>SNQJ01S0032716.1:81673-105387 GCA_010110895.2 Picea sitchensis
AGCCTCCTTCTAGTTGCATCTGGAAAACAAAGGAAGTTGGTGCTTCCAATGAATGTAATTCTTCAAGAAATATAAGAAAAAACATTCTGTGGTTTTCTCTCGATTTGGGTTTCCACATAAAACACTGGTGTACTATGTATGTGTGTGATTATTTATTTCTTACTTCTCATTATTGGATAATAATTCTACATTGATATAATATTTGAAGAAAAAGGATTATAATTACGCTATTACTGATTCACCCCCCCTCTCAGTAATCCAATAGGTGGATGGGAGGTCTCATCACGATCTGGCCTATTATGTCCATGGGCATGTAGCATTATGAAACTACCATCTATCTGGTCACCAAAATAGGGTAGTGGATCTTGATGGCATAGCTAAGAGAAAGGGGGTCTCATCATGATCCAACCTTCCCATCTCCATGAAATGCTTGTGAGTAACGTAGTCACCTCTGGTCACCAAACTAGGACAATGTCCCCTAGATTTTCCATTGAAAATAAAAAGGACCAAAAGCAATAAGACCAAGAATAAAATGCGTTGAATGAGATAGGAAACATGGCATCCATGATGAGGTGCAACTCGTCGTCTATAGAGGAAACCACATACAAGACCTACATTTCCCTATTATCACTACACCCTCTTCCCAAACGTCCCCCTACATGACTTCACACACACTCACATGAACATGATTGGTTCTCACCTAGGACCCCAAACTTAAGGAGGATTATCCCAATAGGACATCCTGACACTCTCTCCAAAACTGACTTGTTAAACTGCATAACGTTTTTGAGCATTTGTCTGGGTGAAGGGGGTTTGAAGCACATGTTTGGATAATTTGATGATTATATGTGATTGAAATTGTTATTATACATGTGACTTATGAGCCTCTAGAGGGGGTACTTGATTGTTTCTACAGGACTTTTCACGATGGACAGGTACATATGGGGGAATGATTAGGTCAGACCTCCATGCGGCTGAAAGCCCAAAAGATGGATGTTGTGATCCCACCAGGGGGAAAGAGAATCAGGAGGTTGGAAGCAAGAAGAAAGAAGGAAATTTCACTAGAAACACTCCAACAGACCTAGACCCAGGGGGTTTTACCTTTCCACCAGGATGTTGACCCTTGAGGGCCCTTGATGTCATCATTTTGACCCTAGACGTCATCCAGTCAAGGCTTGCATTTATGAGGACGGTTTGGTTCTAGTTGGCACGTGTGGCAGTATTTAGGGCCTTTGGAGGCCAAACATTTTTCATTTGAGGCCTAGATTTCCACCTTGGGGGCCTAAAATCACCCTAGAAGAGCATGACGTCACCCTTGAAGATGATTTTAGGGTTTAATTAATGACATTTATGTAAAAACTGGATTTTAATGTAATTTGTCCATGTCGGCCTTTTTATGACCTAATTGTAATTAAAGCTCATTGACATTGTACAAATAAGAGAGAGAAACTCTCATTTTTTCATCATTGACTCATCACACAAGTGTGTGATCTTAAATTCAGCCCTCTTTAAGGGTTATTGGAGAAAACTAAATGGTGCACAACTTCTTGGAGAGGCATTTTTGGTGTATCTTGGCTATTTTCATGGTGGGAAATCTTCAACTAGGGTTTGAGCTTGATTATTCTTGGTGAAATACGTAGAAATATGAATTTATTTATTGTGAATGAATGCTTATGGTGAATTTTCTTGTTTCATATTAAAGATTATGAAATTCCTTGCTTGAAACCCTAGGAGAAAGACATAAGTTATTATCTTTTTCTCTATAATTTTCCACTTGTTAAATTTTTTGAAAGAGCACCTTATCTAGAAGTAGACACTCGAGCCCTACCATTGTCTCACTCTAGTAACCCTACTTATGTTTCCTATTGCATATTTTATCTCAAATTGCTAAGGAAAAGAGAAATCGCTAGGTCCTAAGTTTCCTTACTTTCTAGCAATTATCTCTACGACTTGGATGTTTGAAGCCTTGGGTTACCAACACTTCTCTCATCTTCTCCATCTCCTTTTGACTAAGTATTATCAATTATATTTCCCTCTAAGAGTTATTGATGCTATCATTGACTCCATTACCCTAGAAGGCACTAGTCTACTCACTACCAGTGATTGATTGATCAAACAACTTTTAAACTATCTTCTTTGGAGCATCCACTAGCTCATACTAACCTTAGATTAGCCTATGTCACTAACTAACTTGTTTTTTCAAAAGATTGCTACATCCATCCAATAAAAAAAAATTAACCTTAAAAATGACATGTTATGCTAGCTCGACATTGCTAAATATGCTTGTGACTATCCAATATCAATTTGCCTAGTTAAAGCTACCTTTTCTGGTATTTTCTCAAGTATTTTGAAGCATAGTTATTGTGGTTGTTACAAATTTATCATTTTTGTTGTAAACTATTGTACTGCTGCAATTTTATATTAGCTAGTATACTTTTTAAGATTTAAATGTCTTATGAAGCATTAATATCATTTTGGTACTTGGAAAGTGCCCTTTTTCTATTTTGTTGTCTTGTTCTAGGTAGGTACACAACACTATTCATTTCCTTCATTTCTATAAGACATAAAAGAACCCTTTGAAATTGAGTGACCTATGAGAGGGGGGGAAATTTCTTATACTTTTTCCTTAGCCTTCTCAAAACCACAGGTCACTAGGGACGTCTCCCCTTGGGTACATTGATATACTCCTAAATAGAAAGGGGTTTCCTATTAAGGTGACTGTGATAGGTCACTCCTTGTTACGCCAATCTCGCTTTCACTTGCCTTGTATTTTGGGCAAGTACAGATTGTGCGATAATAGGGTCAAAATCCCCTAAGTCTAGGGTGTTTCCTAGGTGGAACCAATCCTATTCATGTCTGTGTATGAGATGTTGTGGGGTATATCTTTGGGTATGGGGTTCATGTGATGGTGGGGATTGTAGAATCTTACCTATGGGTGCCTTTGTGGAGGGTGACTTGCACCTTATCATTAATGAAATTGTTTCCAAACTGATTTATTTTCATTTTCATATTTTTAGCTTTTCTTTTTATTCTCTTTTTATTTTTAAAGAAACTAGTTGAATGCCAATATCCTGGCTTGGTGACCAGGTGTACTGACAGTGTCATTCACAAACACTTCATGGAAATGAGAAAGTTGGTTCATGATAAGACCTTGTTTCTCTTAGTTATGCAACCAAGAGCCACTACCATTTCTTGGTGACCAGATAATGGTAATGGCATACCACTACATGTTTATGATCATGATAGGATGGCTCATGATGAGACCTCCCATCCACCAACTAATCCCTTGAGTATTTTACTTTATTTTTCTGGGTCTCCTTTTCTTACTGAGAAGTGTTTCACTTATTTCTCAGGAATCCCTACTTGAATCATCTGAAAGGTTCATAATTTGATTTTAACTTTTTCCAGCTACTTTTACCCTCTAGGCCTTTCGCCCCTTCTTCCCATGAGTAAAGTTACAACCCTTCCTGGTTTGATTTATCCCAATGCCAAAAATCTGGGGAGGTGGAAGGAATAAATATGGAAATTGGTAATTATGGTGGAAATGGATGATGAATCTTCAAGGAACCACCCAATATAAATCTATCTTAAGGGGAACCAACTTACTAGGGAACCATGTCACTATCCCAGGTTTAAATAAGGAAAAGAGCATAAATTCCAAGAATTTTTTTTGAAATCAATAAAGATTCAATACAACATATCCAAGTGCTTCAAATAATGGAGTGATATGTACCATGATACCTGGACTCAATGCCTCATAGAGAAAGACATATTTCCTTGTGAGAACTAGGTCAGTGTGGTGGATGTTGTTGTTGGTGATGTGTAGGATGTATCAAATAAAAAGAAAGACCCATTTAGGGCTATGCTCTCTCCATATGGCTCTCACCACTCCATGTCTACAATCTGTGGGCCTCGAGACATAATCTTATCAGTTACCCCTAGGTTTGGGTAACACTCCCAACAAGCAACATGACCTTAGTACTTCATATTCATCCCCACAAAGGGTGTAGGTTGACCAACTATGAGGAATATTAGTCTTTAACCCAAAAATGACCTCCAAGAGTGTTACACATTATTTTGGTCACCCTGGTGATGTTTCTACAAGCATGTGTTCAGTCTCCCAAAAGGATCTTTCTCATGAGAAAAGTGATTGATTTCCTCCTCTATAAAACTTGTTTTTAGAAGGATGTATCGGGCTAGACATAAGACACAGTACGGAAATGCCTAATTTCTGTAGGTTGTCCTAAACTTGGCTTGCGGAGTTTCCACAGGATACTCTATAGATAGGGTGCAATGGCATTTGAAGACTAAGGAAAGGACGGAGTTCACGAAGGTTCTAGAAGGGAGTCTTCTAGAATATGAGGTGGCATCTGTATGGTTGGGATCCTACTGGCTTCTCTGATTTGGTGGGATCATCCTAATCTCTTTAACCATATCTCTTTCTCCTATATAATGATGGATTTCTCATGGAAAAGGTTAAGCAAGTAAGAAAGAGAAAGCAATATCAAGTAAGGAATTTATGAAGGAATAGGCTGAGAATTGTGTGAGGAACTCTATTTCAATTGATTTTTGAGGTCTCCATTTGACCATCAAGCTATTGTGGATCATCTTCATCCAAGTTTGAAGAAAGTGTGTGTGTTGGATCAAAGGGCCACTGAAAGGGAACCTTGCAACATCAAGGTTGTTTGGTTGTATCTTCCACTTTTATTTAATATAATACAGTGGCATGTTTCTTTCCCATAAAATCATTCTCATTTTATTACATGAATCCTTGATCACATGTGTAAGTTTTCATTGAATATACTATTGTTTCTTTCACTTTGGTTGGTTTGTGTTTCATTGCAGATCCAATATCACAAGAGCACCAGAGCAGAGCAGGAACAACAAAGATATAAGGAAGCAATATCCAAAGGTATGTCATTCATCTCTTGTTTGGTAGTAAACTCAATGATTAAAGCTTAGGGAAAGCACCATGTCCTGTCTTGTTTTGTTCTAGATCCAGGTGGATCTAGGGAGATCAGTTTATGTCTGCATTCACCGATTTATCCAATAACAAAATTGGTGACCATACTGGGGATACAACTTGTTTTGGTTTTTTGCCTTCCATTTTCCTATAGCATACCTCTTTTCATTTTAATCCAATCTTTGATTCTGTGGGGGATCCATCCAGACTCTCTGGATCTGAAATGTATTTTAGACTCTTTGCCCTCTTTCCAATTTTCCTTTGTTTACATGCATTTCCTCATTGTATCCCATATATAGCCTGTGGAAACCTTAGATACCTACACCCTAACTGCTTATACCAGTGTGTACTTTCCGCAACCTACCCCATAGCTAGCCTACAGAAAACCTTAATTCCTGCACTATACCCTACTGCTGGGCTACGACATTGCCTGCAATTTTTTTTGGATTGGGTCTTTTCTACCCAGTTTTGCTTTGATCATCGTGGAAGAACTTTTAGTGCCAGTACTTGATTGTTTTTTTAGTGTAAGACTTGTTGTTGATTGGTTTTCATGGATTGAAAGCCCTTCTTCATCATTTTACAAGTTTTTTCTTCTTGATTTTTATCAACAAGGATATAATCTCTAATTTTGAGATCTGAGTGCTTGATTGATTGTTGGCACCGGGCCAAAGGGGAAAGAAGAATGATCATGGGAAAGAAAGCATGCATAAAACTAAAGTAACAACTGGCAAAAGAATAGCATGCGCGCATGCAAGAAAACATACATAAAGGAAAGTGACAACTGGAGAAGGAACAGTACATGTATGGGAGAAAGACCTAACGCAAGAAGGGTTAGGGTTTTGATAATATTCTGAAAAAGGCTGAAGAACCCGAAATGTATAAATATAGATACGAAAGTATCAGATATATATATGATATGTTATGATTTTGTGCAAAATTGGTATTTGAGCTATATGAAATGATTTTGTAAGTTTTTGAGCAAAGAATATATGAGGGAAGGTAGATCTGAGGATTAGACCACAAGCTATAGATCCTGGTGCGATCTAGTTTGCCTCACATAGATCTTACCTAGTTTGATGGAGAATTGTAAGCGTGTGGTGCCAGGAATACAAAACTGCCATAATAAAAGAGCCAAGAGCCAAATATTTGTGGACATAGCCCAGGAGGGGGTGAACCACGGTAATACTCATGAAATATGTTGAATGTATGCATGTCTCTTCTTTCTTTCAGCAATTAATGGCTAATCTTGATGAATGGGTTAATACATTGTTATGAATTTGTTTATACTTCGCTTAAATTAAACTGTGGGATATATGTATGTGAATCCAAGGAATAAGTAGTTTCCCTTACAGCTCGCGATATTTGGCCCTAATCAAGAAACCCCTATCCCCTAATCTGTCCTAGGTTGTAAACACCTGAGTCTTACAACCACCCATTTAGAGCTATCTCAGGTGAGACTGCGTAGTACCTTCTGGGTGTTGTGTTGCCTTCTAGTTTACTAGGAGGGACGATAGTTTTAGAGGATTTGTTGGAACCCCGAATAACATGAACCCTGGGTGAATAACATAGACAACCCGAGAAGGGAAAATATAAACCAACAAATGGTTATGTTGTCGTGTTAGGAGGAACAAGAAAGGACATAGTAGATGAGATGGAATGAATAAGAACCAAAGGAGTGGAACAGAAGAGCAATGAGCCATTAGAAAGGGATGTTGAGACCTTGGAACCCCACAAGAGAAGAAATCGAGGGCTGGTTGAGAACTAAAGAGCTAGATATTTCACAGAATGACAATAGAAACCTCAGGATCACACCGCATAAATACATGGATAAATATGTATTTATGGATTTATACTAAGTCTTTTTCTGTGATTTTTTGTATCTACTACAAGAGTGGATCTTAAGGTTAAAGTATAACCATGCGACAAAAAAGATTCGACAACTAGATTGGACTCCAGTACAGATCCAGCAGCTGCAGCAGGTGAATAACAAATTCACCCGCGCAGTCAATTTTTCGCTTGACAGTATTGTGGCATGATTTATCACAAAATTTGCGGTAGACACAACAAAGTCATACAACGCAGCTGAGCAAGAGTTTCTACGAGGACCCAAAGGATGGTACATTCGATCACTGTATACTTCTATCAAGATATTGTTATATAACAAAGGTGTAATGACAATGGAATTAGACAACTAGACTTCCTTGCGCACATGGGGGAAGGGGGGAAGCACTGACAGAGAGAGGAGGAATGGAAGGAGGGCAGGATATAGAGAAGGAGGAGGAGGAACCCTTGGACCCGATCTTGATGAATGAGGACCATCTCAAGTGGATCTTGGTGTCATCAGGAATGATGCATAGTGGATCACCCTACCAATATAAGGTGAATACCAAGAAGAGATCCATAGCCGAGAGGGAGGGCTTGGCCAATAGTGAGGAAGAGGTAGAGGATCTTCGAGATGTGGAGTAGATTGAGGAAATCATGTGCACTGCATATGAGAGGAAAACAAGAGGCCCAAGAACAGAAGGAGAAGACATCCATCCCTTCAATGTTAATGTCAGTGTGGAATGCATAAACCCATGTGCAACCAATACACCAAAGATAAAACCATTGTTTAGACAAACAAAGTTCAGAGTAAGTCCGACAGCAAGAAGTACATCGACGGAAAGGGAAACAACTGGAGGATCCAGTTCAAGCAACCTTATTCAAGTATCTACACCACATGGAGGAGGTAGTAACTCAGTATTTGGAATGGCAGGACACAATCCTACTATTAGATTACCAGAGTTCCGAGGGGAAGCAGAAGAAGACCCTGAGAAGCATCTATTCATTTGCACAAAAATATGCAAGGCAAAGAAGATCAATGATGAAGACACCAAATTCGTGTAACTAGCGATCACGCTAAGGGACCACGCACTAGACTGGTACATGAGTCTAAACACGAACAATGTTCCCAGGATGACAAGGACACTGGACGACATTAAGAAACTATTGATCAATGAGTTCCAAAAGCCAAGCTCAGAGGATCAATACATGAATGAGATGATTGAAATAAGATAGAAACCAGGAGAATTGGTATGGGAGATTGATCAAAGATTTAAGTGACTAAAAGGAAAGTTAAAATACCTTATGACTGATATGCAACATCGGCACCTACTTGTCAACTCACTACTCCCACACTTAAAATATCCATTACAACAACAGAAGTTTCAGACGCAGGTAGAGGATCTGCAAGTAGCCTTGCAATTGGAAGATAATCATTACCAGCAGACAGACTCGGCTATCAAAGAACTAAAGAAAGATCTAAAGAAATTAACATTTCAGCTGAACCAGAATAAGAACAAGGATAAACGGGAAGCAGTTTGGTGCACTAGCTGTAGGACAGAAGGACACCATAAGAATGAATTCCCAACATCCGCACAGTAAATGGCGACATGGATGCCAACCCACTACCATAGGGAGGATTATGGTGTGAAATATGAAAGAAACCGGGTCACGACCCTTACCATTGTACGATGATGCAGAAATACCAAATAGTTCTAAAGAACTCATATTGCACCTTTTGCAAGTCGATCAGTCATGATGACAAAGATTGAAAATCTATGGAGTTGATGTGGAAAAGAACATCAGACACATACAGGGTATAGGCTGAAATGAGGACTGGGTAGACAACACCACAGTTCAATCAAGCCCCAACACCATACAACACTACGCAGCAGCAGTATAATACTGCGTCGTAACCTTACAATAACGTGCAACCGCAGTACAATCCAGCATAGCCCCAGTACAATACCGCACAGTATAATCAGGGACCACAGTACAACCTGCAGTGAGGTGACCACGCAGCTTATAGAGGAGAAAGACAATCCAGAGGAGGTTTCGGACATGGTAGAGGACCTGCTACATGCCACAATTTCTAGCAACCAGGACATTACGCATGGGAGAGTCCACTGCCACCAACGAATTGTATGTATTTTCGTGTATCGAACCATGATATGGAGGAATGTCTAACATTGCTTGTAAAGCTCCAGGAAAAAAGGAATCAAAATAACCAGAATGTTCTGTGGATTTCAGCCGAAACAGGGGATGACGAACGAAACATCAACATAGTCACTTGAGGAGAAATGAAAACAGGAAATGGCGCAGTTCGATAAGAACCATTGTAGAACCAATGGGTAAAGAAGAACACTTACCCCAAGAAGAAGTTTGGCACGCATAAAGGGAAGGAGATCTTTACAGAAGCCTGACAAGAATTCCAGAAGGAGAACATTGCATTGACTGCCCAACAGAGAAAGGAAGCTCTGGTATATGAAATGCCACCATCACTAGACCATACCAACAGAATACAACCCAAGGAACAAGTAAGTACTATCAAATACTTTTTTCAATCATGCATCAAAATGTTGAGTGATCCTTCAACTGTCAAAATATTACAAAACATCCTAGAAAAATGTAGGAGCGAGACGGAACAGAAGCTAGAATTGAAAATTGTCAACCACCTACACACAAGAAGAAGAACAAGTAGGGAATTTAGATTAAATGCTAACATTGGGTATTTCAATATGGGAGATAATATACTAGATCTAGGATCCGAAGTGAATGTACTACCAAAAGCTACATAGCAATGCATGGGAGAACCTACACTGGGATACTCAACTGTTCAATTAAAGATAGAAAATCAACATAGAGTCCTACGAATAGGCAGATTGAAAAGGGTGACGATATATCTAGATGGTGTGTGCACTAAGGCAGACTTTGAAGTCATCGAAATAGTAGACGATACAACACCTTACCCGGAGCTACTTGGTTTGGATTGGGCATTCGACAACTAAGCCATAATTAACTTAAAATCCAAAAAAATGACATTTTAGTTGGGGGACTATAGGTTCATAGCCCCACTCGACCCATCAGAAGGCGAGAGGTTCATAGAACCCACTTGTTTGGATTTATAAGAGATTGACCAATTGTACAGAACAACTGCGCGTGATGCAGACTATATAAACCCAACTGCAGACGGGGTACTCAGTTTGAGGAGAATTACTTCATGCACAACTGACTCAGACACTGGGTTAGAAAACTGGAAGCAAAGACTACATGAAGTATCCATGAGAAGGTGCGCCAGAATATACCGCACAATACTATGGATTGGCACATAAATCAGAGAACCACCCAGTTTTCACAGGCTAAATGATTTGGAAACTTTCTTGACACAATATGAATATGAAGTAGTAGAAAACCATAGATTGCTAGCACTAAAGGCTACACCTACAAGATGGTGGGGTGCACACAAAGAGACTATCATATATTGGTACCAATGTAAGAGATTACTACGCATAAGGTTCGACGTAGAACAAACAGGTAACAAACAACCGAAATATGATGGACTAGGAACACCAATAGAACACTTGGAGGCATGTAAAACATTGTGGAAAATGATGCCACAAGAGGAATGGTCTCACCACTCCATTCATACTTTAGAGGGCATACCAACGAATTGGTATATGGACCAGGAAATGCATAAAGAAACCAAGACATGGGTGACACTCCAAATAGAACTTTACAGTCACTTTCTCATTTGAGCATGAGAACCCCAACAAAGACGTGGCCCTAAAATGGATCAAAAACGTCATATTCATCGAAGAACCAGAAGTAGAAGCTATCACAGAGGTACAATAGTGGAATAAGAAAACAGTCAAGGATCGACTATCATGCTACCATGTACAGGAGGAAGCCTCGGATGAAGATGATTCGCGTGATATTTAGATCGAAGAAGTCGAAGGCAAGAGAGATGTGGAAGGAACACCTTTATATTCAGAGGTCATATCTCTACCAATCAAGATAAAGAAGGTTAAAATAGGGACCGTCGAGCATCCCAAAATGGTCATCATTGGAGATTACTGGGACGAACAGACACTAGAAAGCATCACAGAATTGTTGTGCGAATACAATGACCTTTTTCCCACAACCTTTACAGAGATGAAAAGCATAGCCGAAGAATTAGGAGAAATGAAGATACCAATCGGATCTGATGCGAGACCCAGTAAACAATGACCATATATATTGAACCCCATCTATAAACAGAAAGTTAAATATGATATCGACAGGATGCTTGAGGCCAGCATCAACGAACCAGTCGAAGAATCAGAATGGATAAGACCGATGGTAGTACAGGACAAGAAACAGGGAAGAGGGATCATGATATGCGTCGACTTGAGGAAGTTGAATGATGCATGCCTACATGACCCATTCCCCACACCATTCACGGTTGAAGTACTCGAGAACGTAGGAGGCCACGGAGCCTACTCATTCACCGATGGATTCTCAAGATATCATCAGATTAAGATAGAACAAGAGGATAGACACAAGACCATGTTTGTGACAGAATGGGGATCTTATGAGTATACAGTCATGTCATTCAAACTAAAGAATGCACCTGCGATATTCTCCAAAGTTGTCATTACAGCATTTAAGGAATTCATCCACCAATTTCTCGAAGTATACCTGGATGATTGGACGGTCTATAGCCTTTTGAAAAACCATGTGGAAGTTTTATGACTGATGCTAGAACAATGCAGACAGTGTCATATATCACTGAATATCAAGAAATGCATATTTGGAATTCCATTTGGGATACTATTGGGACACATAGGATGCAGACAGGGTTTGCTAGTGGATCCAGCCAAAATCGTAGTCATTTTTAATCTACCAGCACCAAAAACAGTTTGTCAACTAAGAGCAACGTTAGGACATATGAGATATTACAAGAAATTTATCAAAGGCTATGTGCAAATTACAACGCCAATGGAAAAACTATTAAGGATACAAAGTATCAATGGATCAATGAGTGCCAACATGGTCTGGATACCCTGAAGGAAAATATGGTCACCGCACCAATATTGGTATTTCCAAATTGGGAGAATACATTCCATGTACAAGTAGATGCATCAGCGATAGCACTTGGAGCTATCTTGGAACAACCAGGAGCAGGAGACTTGGATCACCTGATAGCGTTTGCAGGAAGAAAATTGTCAGATTCAGAATAGAATTATAACACGACAGAGAGAGAAGGCCTAGATATGGTTTATGCACTACAAAAATACATACATTACCTATTGGGAAAACACTTTACGATTTTTACAGATTACTCAGCCCTGAAATATCTAGTCAACAAGCTAGTGTTGGGGGGGAGAATCTATCAATGGTTATTACTATTTCAAGAATTTGACTTTGAGGTAATAGTTAAACCAGGAAAACTGAATGCAGGACTTGACCACCTATTGAGGGTCACAAATGGAGAAGAACCAACAAACTTAGAAGACAACTTTCCAGATGCACAACTATTCTTAGTACATATTGTTGACGATTACTTCACAGAGATCAGCCAGTACTAGAGCATAGGTACTGCGCTGCAAGAATATACCACTACGCAAAAGAAGAACCTAGTAGTCCACACAGCCGACTATCAATTGATCCTAGTACATCTATACAATATGGGCGCAGTAAACATCTTACGAATATACGTACTAGACCATGAACGACCAAGAATTTTAGTAGAAGCCCATGAGGGAATAGCAGGAGGGCATTATGCAGAACAAGATACCATGCAGAAGGTACTACGTGTAGGATTATGCTAGCCAACGATCTACAGAGACTCGAAAGAGTATTGTCAACAATGTCATGTCTGTCAAAGGGTAGGAAAACCCAACAGAAGGGACGAAATGCCATTACGACTGCAAGTGACACTTCAGGCATTCACCAAATGGGTGATAGACTTCGTTGGACCCATTAACCCACTAGCCAAAATAATGGGGGCGAGATATATTATCACCATGATGGAATACCTAACAATATGCGCAGAATCCGTACCAGTAAAAGATTGCAGCACAGAGATAGTTGCACACTTTATGTTTGAACAAGTAATTACTAGATTTGGGTGCCCAAGAATTTTGATGAGAAACCAAGGAACGCACTTCATAAACAACACCATCCTAGCGATGCTAGAAGAGTTTTAAGTTCATCACCAAAAACACACACCGCATCATCCACAGGAAAATGGCATGGTAGAAGCCTTCAACAAAATTCTAGAGAATGCCTTGACAAAGATATGTAACGTCAATAGGGATGATTGGGACCTCAAGGTACCAACAGTGTTATAGGCTTATAGAACCACATGAAAAAATTTGACAGGCCACAGACCATTTAAACTAGTCTATGGTCAAGAAGCAATAGAGCCCTTAGAATTTTTAATACCCATCCTATGTGTAGTAGCTATTACACAAATGACAGAATGAGGCACAGTACAGGAAAGACTGAATCAGTTACTGTCGATGGAGGAAGACTGAATCTTGGAAGGATTCCATCAACAAGTACAGAAAGAAAGAGACAAAGCCTGGCACAACTGCCACATCAAGAGGAAGATGTTCAAGGAAGGAGATTTAGTATTTCTCTACGACAATAAAGCATTGCATCACCCAGGAAAGATGAGACTGCATTGGCTAGGACCATACGAGGTAAAATTTGTCATGGATGTAGGAGATGTATAGTTAAGATATCTAGCGAGTTTATACCTCAGAGGATTGATCAATGGGAGTCGGTTGAAGTTGTACAAGGATAGTCGACCACCCACCGTGCAGTAAAAAAAAAACAACAACAAAAACAACACGCAGCATGATGGAAAAGATGCATATGAAACACAAAGCCAGCAAGGGAAAAGATAACGACTATATCGAAAATGGAAACAAGAAAGAAAAGGAAATTCGGTGAAAGCAGGATGACAAGACAACACAAGGCAAAGTTAAAGCAAGGCAAGGACGGATGGGATGTCCCATTAAACACGCCAACTGGAGACGACAGAGTAGGCGTTATGGAAAGTATGAAACCACCACGGATGCATTGAACCCATAGTTATGGTGCATTAATCGCATTATGGAGGAAGCATCCTCGACAAGCTTCATGACGAGCCCATACAACACAAAATCACAGAAGTAGTTAGTCTATTTGGGAAAGGAGAACAGGAAAAGAGCAACAACAGCTAGAACAAATAGAGAGAAACCACAGAGCTCACCAAAGCCATTCAAACTCAGCAAATGTTTGATAGACACCATTATGGCACCACCGAAGCTCGCAAAACTAGGCCAGACATCCATATCAACCAGGGTTCACACTAGGTCATGGGGACCATTGGGAGAAAATGAGAAGCAGCCACCAGAGATTGTCGATATTGACGAAATCCTGTTGCCATAGGAAATCCCAGTAGAGTCCACACAAATACTAGAGGAGGTTTCGCAACCACAAACAAATTCCATGGAATAGGATACACCAGCAGCGGTGCATGAGCCTCAGAACAAAGAAGAAGACCACCATAAAATGACGAATAAGTCATAGGAGCTAACAAAAGTGCACAAAACCCAGAAGCAGAAATGCAACCAGATGTTCCACAAATACCCATCCCAAATTTTTTTTCGGCTAAGCCAACAGGTGAAATGGCCATGACTTGGACAGAATGGATGGAAAAGGAGAAACCGAAAGCTATTGGAACCTTGAGCCAACCATTGCAGCAGGAGGACCGAATTTAGATACCAAGCTCACCTTGAAAGAAACTGGCTGCAGAGATTGTGCTACCTTGCATACCAGAGGAAGTACGGGTGGACCCACAACTATTAGGTCACGTCGGGAAACTCAATTATTTCAACCATGACATAGAGGATGAAACCAAATATTAGAGATTTCACCATAGGTATTTATGCAGAAAATATTAATGAACCAACTCAAAGAAACCATCACGCAGCCACACCAATGGGCCACTGGACTGGACAGAATAGGAATTCTAGGGTTGTTGAAGATACCACACTTTGGAAAAGGCCAATATGTGATGGCATGAGTCAAGCAACTATTAGCAGTTATGCATAGAGGGGATATATGGCTGGACAAACCCATCCCCATAACTGTCAAACTTATCACGTAGATAACAAGCCTACCCACCGGGGGTATGGATCTCGCGCTGATTCTGGATGATAAGTCCAAGGAAAAAACATTGGCAGAAGAGATGAAGAATAAATATGGCACTGACAGAAGAATAAGAGGCATTATAATCAAACAGAGAAACAATGTCACGATGCAATTGGGCACAAAGATCTTAGTCTGCAAACTTCTAGTAAAATGATGTAAAGACAAAGTACCAGCATGAGTCATTGTTGTTGCATATTAGTGTGCAGAAGGCACCTTCATGAGTTGGGCACCATACCTATCACAATTTTTCCAGGTAGACTACAAAGACGTGCAAGATGCAGGTACAAAATTTCATTACTCATGGCTAATCACTCTCATATATTTCATGGGATGGCGAGAAACAAAATATGCCATCTTTGGTACCACACCACAGCCAGGAGGAGCAAGATATCACGTCTTGAGATCCACACCACTAACCAAGCATAAGAAGGGGAATGGAATCATATTCGAAGATTACCTATAGGAGATATAGGAATCCATCAGTCGAGCATGGATAATAACACCAGAGGCTATCGCACGATACGAGAGCATCACCAATTTCTGGGCTAGGCGACAAGCCATGTGGATAAAACCAAGGCAGGACCCAACTAAACTGTGGCTACAGATGCACTATGACATCATCGAGGGTGATATCGACATGATCATCAGTGAATTTCCTAATGAATGGAGGATTCCAACCATACCCAGAGAAGTATCGGGACAAACAATAGAAGTAGGGGATGCACAGGTGGAAACACAGCCTCCACAAATCCCAGTACCCAAGAAACAAAGAATGGGCCAAACCAAGTTGACAGCTCAGAGCAGCTAGGGACCCAGAAGGGGAGGACAAAAACCACTCAGTTGACCAATGGACAACGGAAACTGACTAAGGGAGCAAAGGAAACTGTGTCAAACCCCATCACACAGGAACCAGGGGGAACTAAGAGACCAGCAGTACAGGAAGCAGGCGCGCGCAAGAAAATGAAGGCACAACAAGCACCACTAGACTATACAATCATGGAGGATGATGGAGAAATTGTTGTTAGAATGGTTGAGGACCGCCTTGCAGAGGATTTTGATCATGCAACACACCACTAGAATAAATTGCAAAAGGAACTGACAGGAATGGGACAGCTCCTTAAGAAATTCGGGGAAGCCCAGATCACAAGTAGTAGTAGAGGCATAGATCCATCGACCACACAGACCATAGAAAGGGTTGAAGTAGAATACCGCAACCCAATTCTTCAGATACCACATGCACATTCCATGGTCTATATAACGCCTAACATGCTAAGAATGGATGAAATTATGGGACAGACACTATTGAAGGATTTGGATCATATCCAATTGGTCCTGACACGGATTCCATCAAAAACATTATACAAACTACAGGTTAGCGTCGACCACGAGATGCAATCACAAGCACATAAAAATTTAGTCGAGCTACAGAAAGAAACAAAGAAGCGGGAAGCACTAGAAATAGTTTGTGCACAAGCCAAATATGAAACTCAGGAGTATAAAGAACGTAGAAACGAGCTGGAAGGCTGAGTGGAATTTTTTTTTGGGAAACTCCTAGCCGCAAAGAAGATTGACCAGATTGAGCAGGCAATTGATTAGTATCAGAAGGAGATCGAGACTCTTCGTGGACATATTAGACCGACAACTCCACCAGCAATGAAGGAGAAAAGGAAGCAGGAAGAAATAATACAACTATAGGAGCTAGGAAAATAGGTTAGCACGGTAGTCGACTTCCTGGATAAAGAGGTGCAACTTTGGACAAGGCTAGAAGAGGATCCACAAGTCCAACACTAGGACAAGGAGGAGGAGAGGATCAATGCAACGATCCAAGCACTCAAGCAGTGACAGAAGACCATACCAATTCTGGAACGAGTCAAGGGAACGCAAGAGTTGAAGAAGATACAGGAAGAACTTATCACTGCGCAAACACAGAAACAGGAGCGTCAGGCTCAAATAGAACCGTTGCAGGAACAAATAGCAGAAGTACTTGCACATGTAGAATAATCCATAAAATAGACAGCACAGACTCAACTATAATGCGCATGACTAATGAGCGAGGAAGTGGCAGCTCAGACAGTTGACACTATCAAGTTGAAAACTGCGCAGGCATTAAAAAAAGCGGTAGAGTTGTAGGAACAGTTCTAGACGATCACCAAGAAGATCAAGGAAGCACAGAGCAATCAGGTCACTCGGGATGAGTCACATGTCAATGTTGGAGGCCTTTTTGTCACCAAGCCGAAGGGGAAAGAAGAATGATCGTGGGAAAGAAAGTGTGCAGAAAACTTAAGTAACAACTGGCAAAAGAACAACACACGTGCATGCAAGAAAGGGTGCACAAAGGAAAGAGACAATTGGAGGAAGAACAACACATGTATGGGAGAAAGACCTAACGCAAGAAGGGTCATGGTTTTGATCCTATTCTGAAAAAGACTGAAGAGCCCGAAATGTATAAATATAGATACGAAAGTATCAAATATATATATGATACGTTATGTTTTTGTGGAAAATTGGTATTTGAGTTGTATGAACCGATTTTGTAAGATGTTGAGAAAATAAGATATGAGGGAAGGTAGATCTGAGGATTAGACCACAGGCTATAGAGCCTAGTGTGATCTAGTTCACCTCACATAGATCTTACCCAGTTTGATGGAGAATTGTAAGCGCATGGCGCCAGGAATACAGAGCTACCATAATAAAAGAGCCAAGAGACAAATCATTATGGATGTAGCCCAAGAGGGGGTGAACCACAGTAATACTCATGTAATATGTTGAATGTATGCATGTCTCTTCTTTCTTTCAGCAATTAATGGCTAAGCTTGATGAATGAGTTAATACATTGTTATGAATCTGTTTATACTTTGCTTAAATTAAACTATGGGATAGACATATGCGACTCCAAGGAATAAGCAGTTTCCCTTACAACTCACGGTATCTAGCCCTAATCAAGAAACCCCTATCCCCTACTCTATCATAGGCTGTAAACACCTTATTCTTACAACCACCCATTTAGAGCTATCTCGGGTGACATTGCGAAGTACCTTCTGGGTGTTGTGTTGCATTCTGGTTTACCGAGAGGGCCGAAAGTTTTGGAGGCTTTGTTGTAACCCTGAATGACATGAACCCTAGGTGAATAACTTAGACAACCCAAGAAAGGAAAAGATAAACCAACATTGATAAAAGCCTTTGATTTGATTTAAAGTTTTCGATTTTTTTACATTTTTTGGATTGCTTATTGATTGGAAAATTATTTTCATTTGCATTTAGAAAAACACTTTCTTGTCATCTTCATTTTTATATTCATTGAAAGTTTGATTTGGGTATTTGTTGAGTGTATCGATTTTCTTTGATTACTTTTCCGTTATTCATTATATCCCTAAGTTGGTTTTGGAAAGGAAGAATTATATTCATCTATTCTTTGTAGTGATCATTCATAAGAAAAAAATTTGCATTCAATTTGTTTTTTTTACAAGAGAACAAATTGGAAAATTTCATTGCTTTTGATTGTTTTAAATCATGTTCATTCAAGAAAAAGAAATTCTATTTCGTCATTTTCATGTTTTTCGAAGAAACACTTTCTCCCTATTGTACTTAGAGTTCATCGAACTGAAAAATTGCATCATTCATATCTTTTTTCATATTATTGGGTGAAGGTCTCAGACAACATCAATTTCATCTCCATATCCCTCTTGTGTAAACAACAGCCTCTAAAATACTACGTAATTTTAAAATTTATTAGTGGCTTTTTATTTTCTCAAAACTCTTTCCACCAACATTAGATAGGCTAGCGCTTTGGAATAGGTTGTGAGGAACACTCTCCAAAGCATAAACCACATTTTAGCATTTTGTGACAGGGAGTGTTCAAATACACTTGCAACATTTTGTCCTAGGGATCCCTTCTCACACAAGTGTCAAACCTAAGGTTGCATTAAGGTTGGTAGAGTTACTCACCCTGCTTTGTTTCTCTCGGTGTAGAAATTGTACGTATTACGGGGATCACTTGAAGGTATACCCACAATTATGAGTGGAAGCCTTTCGAGTTGATTTTGGGCTAGATACCCTGCCCTTGCGCATTGATCAACCTGTCGATTGTTTCCCCAGGCATCATTGTTGTTCTTGGTAACCTTAGTAGCCTATATTTTTAGGGTCTTACACGAGGTGACTGTGGAGGGGAAAGTATTCACGGTACCTGGAATCCATGTTGGCTAGACTCACTCGGGCTCCCTAGAGGGTATACCCATGATTATGTGTGGGATCTTGCACTAGGGTGTAAGTCCATTAAGCATATCATCAACATAACTTTTCCACCCACTCTATCCTAGCCCCTTCTTGTCTTGACTTCGCAATGTTGGATTTCATCACCAACTAGTGACTTCGAAATAAGAAGGTTTGTTTGCCTGGTTTGATTTCTAGATTTTATTAGTGAGTGTTGTTTGTTCCGTAGTTGGCCATAGATTTTTTTCGTAAAATTTTTGGTTCAACCAACATCGACCCTCCACGTTGTTCACATAGGATGCAAGGAATACCCCTGGAAGATTCAGAAGGGTATCTCCCTTTGAATCCTAATCCACTAGAGGGCTCTCCTCAACATAGCAAGGTCAAGGACACTGTAACCTCACAAGAGGAAGGTTCCACCTCTTTAGAAAGTTTCTGAATTATTTTTGATTCTCTAGAGGCTTTCTGCATTCCTCCTGTATACGAGAGACCTATTCTCCGAATGAATTCATCAAGAGAAATTGTTGCTGACACTTCTGGAATACCGATCAGACCCCATACAGGCCCTAGAGTCGAGAATCCCCTTTGGACTACCGACATACTTAGAAGCCCACCTCACATGGTGCAGGACCTTTAGGACAACTTAGGGGCAGGTCTTGATACACCCATCATCTCCCAACTTCCCAAAACATCTGTTACCTACACGATACTTATAGACCATTTTTCTAGTAAAACTAGCAACATCACCGTCGATCCAGACACACATTCAGTTGGTTCTAGCTCGACTTTTTCTCTCCAAATGGACCATTCTACTATGGTCCCACACATTACAACTATTCCTACCAGGAATGTGGTGGTTAACCAAGCTCCCATTGACACACCACTCTCGTATAGACCTATCTCTTCGCTCCCTCCTAGGTATCACGCTTTGAATCCTTCCACTGCCATCCCTACCCAGGTTCCATCCAGATTTTCTGGACTTTTGGTTCCACCTGGGTACAATGATACTACCGGGTTTCTTCCTACACCTTCCCAGGTCCCCTTTGGAGGGTCTTATCCACCTTTTCCTGAGAGATCTAGCCCTAGTGGCTCCAATCCAATTGGAAGCACTCATCATCTGTTCACTTCTAGTTACCAGATTCCCATTGGAGGGAAATCTCACGTTGGGGGGTATCCTTCACTTGGAGGAAAACCTCAGGTTGGACTCTATAACCCACTATATGGACAGAACACATCAGGATCACTAGCCCAACTTTGGAACCTTCTTGCCCAAATAAATCCACAATCATTTGGGGGGCATCAGCCTCAAGTCACCTCTTTTGTATGCCCTCACTCTAGCCAGCCATATCACGGTTCTTTAAATCCTACTTGGGGTCCGCCAGTTCAATCTAGTCTCCCTTTTCAAGGGAACATTTCCAACGAACCCAACCCTATGGGCTACATGGCTCCACATCCACGTCTAAATCTATCAGGAACTTTGACTAACATGCATAATTTATACGGTCCTACTGGTATACCGACAGGACTTCCTCCCCAAATTCACCAGTACCCTCAAGTGAATCGATAGTTTCCCTTTTTAGACACTTTGGATTTACCCGACTTGTCTAGAATCTTGAATGATCCTATCTTACATTCTCCCCATTGGCCCATTATACCATCCAAGTTACCGTTTGACATTCCCAAATTTGACGGTAAACCGGGAGAAGACCTAAACAACCATGTTATGACTTTTCACCTTTGGTGCTCATCCAACTCTTTGATGGATGACTCCATTCGGTTACAACTCTTCCAACGAACTCTCACGGGTTTGGCTACAAAGTGGTACAAAGAATTACCATGAGGTTTCTTTAACGACTTCAATACCCTCGCCAGGGATGATTTTAAGGATGGAAATTTATTTTAAAATGTAGAAACCTTGGCGAATCTTACTAATCCTTCATATGTCAACTATAAATGCTTGGCGATATTTTTGTAAAAATATTCAAATTTCTAATTATTTTATATACATTTTATAAAATTTTGGATTTTTTTAAGGTAAAATAATTTTATCCTATAGAATTTGGGTGAATCATTTTTAAAATAGCGAATCTCATTTTTGGAAAAACCATGGAAAATTACCCCATGAATAAAATTACTAATCCTTATGTGTACTAGTAATTCTACCAAGAATGACATTGCAATCACCACTCGAGCCAAAGATTATTCTCCTTCAAAGGAGAAAGTTGATGATTTACCACCATCATTGGTTCAATTGCCTCCTTCAACTTCACCTCCCAAGGGTCCTCTTCATCTCGAATGACTGAGTCCCGATACAGTTCTCCGCCCTCCCCCAAAGGGCATTGTTCGAAAGTCTTCCTTTAATCCACATGCACGTGCTGCTCAAAACTTCAACATTGTAGAAGACCTTGCGCAAGCACCCTCTGTGATGTCAGCTCTCAAAGTCCTTCAAATTTTTCCTACTCAACGGAAGGCACTTTTAAAGGCCATTGGTGGAATTGATCCCGCAGATACAAATTTGATAATCTTTGACATGGAATACCACATTCCAAGGTTACCTCCTTAGTTAACATTTCATATTCAAGTTCTTGTCAAGAATAAGAACATTTGTAGAACCGTTATTGACGAGGGTGCCTCGACGTGTCTTATGTCAGTTACTTGTTGGAAAGCCATTGGCTCTCCTCCCCTCACCAAATCACACAATACTCTTTCAATGGTTCTGGTTTTAAACCCTACGGTGTTCTTCCCTTGTTGTCTATTACGTTGGAAGGCAAATCGTTCAACGTCGAGGTCCAGGTCTTTGATGAGCCTCTTGACTATAACCTCTTTCTTGGTCGTAGCTGGATTAATTCCATGTGTGTCGTCATGACAACCCTTTTCTATGTGTTACATTTCCCATATCAAGGAAACTTCGTTAGGGTTGACCAACTGGCCTTTTTTCAATTCTGATTCTCGTACTAGCAATGTACCCTTTATCTCGAAGACACCTCCTGGGTACGAGAATGTTGGTGTGGGTCTCCTGAAAGATTCCACTTTGATGGGTACCTTCCCAATACCACCACCCGATGTTCTACCTCGTTTTTTCACCTCAATCAACATGATTTTCACCTCTGTCCACGAAACCCCTGCGTCTCATGACTCGTGGATAGTACCCGATACTGGTGATTATCTTCTCTACGGCAAACAAATTCCTTTAAGTCCAGTTGAATCCTCTTATCAAGCCATTCAATCGACAACCCCTTCTATTCCCTCTCTTGGTGATTCATCTCCCGATCCATTTCATGTGATATTTCCTATGGATGAGATGATCATGTCAATTATTTCCATGGTGGTGTTATCACTCTATAATTTTCCCAAGGCTGTGGAGGCATTCATAGAGGCAACATCAAAACCACTTCGAGTCTTGGATCTATCCCTCCAAGACTCAGAGAGGGATCTCTTTGTTTGATATAGATTTGTTTGAATAGATATTAGGCTAGCTAATGAGTTCAGAGTTTGGATTTTTTAAATGATTGGCTAAAACAGGAGAAAAGAGGTCCATTGGGTAATGGGGTCACAGCATAAAGTTCAATAAAAAACAAGTTCTACATACAGATTTATAGGGCAATGTAGGAAATCGTGTTGGATTCTTTGAATTTTATTTTGGATTTAGAGGAGCAAGGTGAGAGGACCAGGCAATAACAAGGCAATCAAGAATCCTAAAATTAACCATTGAGAAGAAAACATTGACAATTATGTCAAATCCAGAAACAAAGTGTATGTCTCAACAAATTATGTTCTTTGAACTTCTTTGCATAATTCAGATTATGAATAACTTAAGAAATACAATGGAAACAAATAACAATGAATAATAAAAACATCACCACCAAAAATGACACATGAATCTTGTCGCTACTGTGACTGTATTATTGGATTGATGAAATACAGAAAGCTCTATGAGCTTTGATACAAATTTCAATCATGGTCCCTCCCATTCCCCCTGAACATTTGATTCATTACAATATATAAAAAAATATTCTCCCCATGCTCCATAGGTCGAATTTAACCACCTCAGCCAAAAATAGAAGTAAAATCACTGAAAATCCTGAACTGTCCTCCATAAAAAACAGGTCGAATTGCTGTAAAAAAGGGGTTCTCACAGACATATTTTTTTCTTCAACATTGACACCTAGAAAAAAACTAAAGGAGGTTATTTTATATTAGCTTGTCTAGAGAAAAAATGTCCTTCTGTTTCTCAAATTTTGTCTCCACCTCCCTGAAACAGCTCCTACAAAATCGGGATTGTAATAGGAAAAACCAAAAATCCGAAAAATGAGGCTGAAAGATAGCTTCAATTCTCCCAACTGGTGGCACCTTTGTAAAATTTGGAAGAGGTTTTTGTTATTAATCCTATGCTGAAAAAAAAAATCTCTCGGTTTTTTAAAATCTGTCTCTGTTTTCCCCGAATCCGCTTCGAAAGACAAGGTTTCAAATAGACAAAAAACGAGCGGTTTTGAAAAATTGGGGGAAAATGGTTTTTTGGGGAAAGGTGGTATTCCTG
>SNQJ01S0032716.1:118675-135219 GCA_010110895.2 Picea sitchensis
TTCAGGAATGATTTTGGGAATCAGTTGTTGAGGTAAGTAGGAGGAGTCAGATACTATATAGGCAGAGAAGGATCCCTCACTAGTTGAGGAAATTTGGCATCATCATCATCAGGTTCTTTTTGTGTCTTTGTTATTTTCTACACCCGCAGTGCAACCAATATCTTGTGTGTAGGAGGGTTTGGAAGATATTGTTATGGCCATTAGATTTATTGAATTGTTTGGTTTTTATTTATCCATCCATGATAAATATGCATGGTTAAAGTCTCTATTTTATGTGTAATGGTTGTATGAGACATGATTAGTTTGATAACATCTACAAATTGTTTGATTAAATCCCTCAAAGGGAAATAATAACTTGGTAAAAAAACATATAGTCCCCATCTACACTAGTTGGGGACATTAGAATATTTTCTTTTCCCTAGTAGTTAGGGCCACCCTTTACCATACTTCGAATGTTGTGGATTTTTAAACTCAAACTTTCACTTGTTCTGCTTCTTAAATTTCTTCTTGATTTTGACAACATATCGATAAGAGGATCCCAATGACGATATTTCCTTGAACTCCATTTTGGTTTGTATGTACCTATATATGGCCCCATAGTATTTTAGAACCAGATACCTCTTAGATTCTTTGATACCTATATTGGTACACAAGGTATGGAAGGTATTTGTGAACTCTTACACTATTTAGCCCCTCTTTTGATGCAGTGTGGTCCATCTCGTGTATTGGTCGTCATAGTTTCCATCAAGGTAGAATTGTTCCTTAAGGGAATAAACAAAATTCTTCCAAGTGGGTCTTAGCCCAAAAATTGTAGACTCATCTTCGACATGTTTTTCATAGTAAGTCTCCCACTAATATATGACATGGGGAAGGGCCTTAATGAATGTGAAGGTGATTTTTTCACTGATGGAAAAATTTTGGACGTAGAAATAACCCTCTAGACTTAACCATTTTTATAAATCATTGTMATCTATCTGACCTTCAAATAAAGGAATATCAAAGGTATCTTCTACCTTAAAGGGTGCATAGTTCCAAAGTGATTTMTGGTTTAAGGTGCCTCTATTGTCGTCGACAACCGTTGAAGGATCTATGTGAAATTATCGTGCAAGGGATTCCTYGAGGAATAGTTTGATAATATCTCCTACTCCAGTTTCCCTCTTTTACTATTCCATGGGAGGTTTATTGGGTGGGAGAGAGTGGTTTTCCTCAAGAGATACAATATCGAAACCTAATTCTCTATACCCTAACCTYGTCAGGGACATGCAATAAGAATGAAAATAAGTAGAATGCTCTGAAACCACAGATCCATATTATTTTGAGAACAAAATGAAGGAAGAAAGATAATAGATATATAAAAAGGAGATACATAGAGATATTTCAAGGAACATAGTAATAAAGTAAAATATTAAAACTTAGATTCTATTAATGACCATCTGTAATAAAATAGACTGTAAAATTCAAAGCACACAAGCTAGCTAGAATGATGGTAGCTTATCTCTGAAGAGAGATCTGTTGGATATGATCACTTTCAAGAAGTTGATTACAATGAGGCTACAAAGGAATTTTTCATCATAAATCATAAATGAGAAAACCTTAAACATCCAAAACCCTAACCCTGGAAGATGAAACACCAGAAGGTTTGTGAGCCCTGATGGGGCTAGTTGATACATCACCTTGCCGAGGGTTAAAATTTTAAATATGATCTTCGTTTGGGGCACTCGATACCTCTTTGGAAAGGCCTAGCTGAGGAGTACACATTTTGAATGTCCCGATATGTCCCAAAAGGTATGAAATGGTTATTTCGAAGTCAAAAAATTTCGTTTGTAGCCTCAAATTGACCTCGGAAGTTTCATACCTAAAAACCTATAGAAAAACTACCAAGATGGAAACTGTAATTTGAGCTAGTGGGATAGGTGGGTGGCCACAAATGTCCACCTGGATCACTAATTGAATTTAATTTTTCAACAGGAGAAAAAATATCACCAAAGTTGACTCCTTCGACTTGGGAATATATTTTCGCTAGCAATCGAGATTTGAATTTCTTTAATTGACCTGCTATGATGATATTCTTGTTGAATACCCACTTGGTACCAATAGGATTTCTTCCACTAGGTAATTCAACTAAATCACACATCTCATATTATGAAAGGATTCCATTTCTTCAACCATGGTGTCCTTCCATAGCCTACCCTTTGTCGAGTCGACTACCTCTTTGATGGACTTGGGATCCTCGTTACTGGTAGTTAACACAAAATCATAATGGAAGTCAGGAAGACTATAGATTTCGATTGGTTTTCTTACTCATTCAGAACTCCTTATAAATCGGGTTAGGTTTTCCACCTCTTCATCTAATTCATTTGACTCATCTGAATCATCATCTTCTTCGTTCCTCAGTTCAAACCTCAACTTCTTTGGATTATTCTCTGTTTGAACCACTTTAGACTGATATTTCCTTCCGACTTATCTGAACACCACATGTTGAATATACATTGTTTTCCTTGATGCAGGATCCCAAATCTTATATCCTTTCATTCCTTTTGTGTATCCATTGGAAATACACTTGAATGCCTTCTTGTTCAACTTGCTCCTCTTTTCCTTGGGAACATGCATAAATGCATCATATCCAAATACATTGAGATTTGAAAGAAAACACTTCTTACCAAACCATACCTCATGTGGAGTCATATCGACTAGTACCAATGAAGGAGACATATTCACCAAACACTTTATAGTTTCCAGTGCCTCTACCCGAAATTATTGTGCGATCCCAACAATATTAAACATGGTCCTCTCCTTTTCCATCAATGTTATGTTCATTCTTTCATCAATTCCATTTTTTTGTGGGGTATATGGTGTGGTGTTTTGGCATGCTATGTCACTCTACTCACGAAACTTAGTTGGTTTTCATTGATGTCAACCCTTGGAGATTGATGTCAACCCTTGGATAAGTTGGGAATCCCTAGAGATGTAGTTGAGATTGATGGTGATTTAGCTATCATTGATGGAGTGGTTCATTTCACTAGATGTGTTGGGTTTATTTGATGAAGTATACATGGATCCTTGATGGTGTGGTTATGGTACCCGAAGTTGGTTGAGGAATAAGGACATGAAGGATAATTTCAATGCAGGTAAGACACTCATACATGGATATTCCTTGTCATTCCATTTCCGGTGATAGGTGGTATGCCATGTGGTTTCTCACGGTTAGGGATATATGGCCTTGTGAAGTTGGAACCCCTAAATAATGGTAAATAATCCCCTAAGAAGTTACAAGTCAAAAATCCCTAAGAATAAGGAAATAGGTTACCTAGAAAAAGTATAAATACACCTAAAGGAATATCTCATAAGTTCACACAAAATTACATTGAATATCTATATTGTGAGAATGTTATGGTCTAATATTTTTGTCTATTGGAGAATCTGACGACATCTCTGAGGAAAAAAGGAAATTGTGAGGAAAGAGTGAAAGTTTCAGAGCTGCAGAGTGCAAGGGTTGTTTTGTAACCCTAATTTGGCAGGCCCTCGTGAGTCAGCTTGAGGGTGTCATGAGAGGCACCCCCATTGGTTTCCTATAGGACATCAAGGACCCATATGATAGGTGGTCTTTTTCCTATGAGGAAAATAAATATTTGGTACCATGCTATTGAAGGATGTGGAAGAGTTATATTTCAATATTATAGTTCAACAAGTCAGCTACAGGTTACATGTATGCTTATGTGATTATCTCTTATGATTGGTTATGGTATGATACATGATTGAGAGGCATGTCTTGTTGATGCATGGTACATCTTGGTGATATTAGTATGGTAAATTTATTAGTAGTACATCTTGGTTGTATTGGTATATTGGTATCTGGTTTGGCTACATGGTGATGATCCTATATGCTTGAGGCTTATTCTTGGTATACTCTTGAAGCATTGGCACATGGTGTATTTTTTTCATTAATATTGATACATTGTTGAGGAATACACTTGGTATATGATAACACATGTATGAGATAAATCTCTTGGATATTTTGGTACTTTGTTGAGGTACACCATTGATGGTACTTTCTTGATATATCCTATGGTACATGGTGTATGGAATGATTGAGTGATATGGTATATGGTTGATGCACATGGTTGACATGGTATGGTACAGGATTGATACTTGGTATGGCACAAGATTGTTACTTGGTATGGTGTTGATGTACATGGTTTATGGTTGAGGCATATGGTATAGGTTATGGTGCATGGTTGATGCACAATTTGGTACAGGTGCTGGTGCATGTTTGATGCACGGTTTGGTACTCGTGTGGGTACATAGTTGATGCTTGGATACAGTGACAGGTTGACAGTGATAGGTTGGATACAAGGATAGGTTGACAGTGATAGGTTGACAAGTTACATGTTGATGTGACAGTGGTAGTCACAGTGATAGTGGTAGTGACAATGGTAGTGACATTGGTAGTGATGGTGACAATGGAAGTGACTGTGGTAGTGATAGTTGGTCTACACTTATATTTCAGGGTGTTAGGATGGGGAAAGAAAAGGGGGTTGTAGATGCCTTCCAGTTGGTGTTGGATAACACAGGGAGTTTGTTCTTCCTTCACGTTGGAGCCTCCTTCTGGTTGGAGCCAAAGTATCCAGGGAGTTGTATTTTCCTTTAGGTTGGTGCCTCCTTCCTTCCGTTGTGGGAGCCAAAGTATCCGTGGAGTTGTATTTTAGGTTGGTGCTCCCATTGGTGTTGAGAATTTGATGTTGGTGCTTCCTATGAATGTATTCTGATATATATAAGAAAGTTCCACGTTCCGGCCCAGCCTTCCACAAATTGCACAAGTAATTCTGTTATGATTTTTCTTATGTTTATATTCTCAGCTGATATACCGATGATATAATTTTTATAAAGTTGGACATACATACATACATATATATATATATATATATATATATATATATATATATATATATATAGGCTTGTGGTTAAAAGTGGTAAAGTGCTCATATTGATTCACCCCCACCTCTCAGTATTACAACAATTGAAATCATATTAGGTCCTTCAAGAAAAAAATTTAACCACTAGAAGGAAGATCATGGAGAGAAGCAATTTGTATAGAAATGGAATACCATAGTTCGATGGTCAGAATGGTTTGAAGTATGAGATGTGGAGAATCCTAATGAAAACTTTTTTATAAGCACAAGGATACGATGTTTAGTACTCATTTGTTATAGGATACACAACTACAAACAAGCCAAATATTGCAACCAAGAAGGAATTGAAAAGAAACAACATAATAGCAATGGATTTCATCTGGGAAGGATTATCTAATCCGGTAAGAGAAAAAGTTGGAAAATATTCATCAGGTAAAAAATTTGGGATCGGGTACATAATCTCTACTCCGAGGAATCTCCCATAAAAAATCCATAGAATGATAAAGAAGATGCAATAATAGAACAATAATAAAGATGCTCATCATGTCAGATAGATTTAGAAGAAGAAGAATGTGAATATAGAATATTGAAGAGAAGCACTCTAGGTTTCTAGAAAACATGATTGAAGAAAATAGTAAGAGTTATGCAGAAGTACTCAAAGGAAGGAATCATGGTCAACCAGAATCAAATAAAAATGATAAAGATACATCTTCAAGAAGACCCTCCATATTCACGATACAAATAAGATTCAATCATGATCATGATCAACCAAAGCAAGAATTCAGAAGGAATACACCACAAAGAATATCACTCACTCCTAGGTATGCAAATTTATTTTATGGTCATTGTTTTATTTGTATTAACTTTGGACACAAGGTTGTAGATTTCAGGGCTTATGGAAGAAATGTTCAGACACGAAATACCTATGTGGCTCCCCACAACAATGAGTGTTACAAATGACACAATTATGGTCACATAGCTCGTGATTGTAGAAGCATGATGGACACTTCTATGAAAAAGAACACTGATATCAGATATAAGAAGGTTTGGAAAAGAAAACAATAACAAGTAAAATAAGAGTAGATGAATGAAGGACATCTAGAATTCATACTCTCAAGATTGGAAATAGTATAAGATGAAGACAAATCTAAAAATAAAAAATTAAGATGTCAAATATAAGAAGGTTTGGAGAATAAATGAAAAACAAGAAGAATACATGAATGAAGAATAGGTCCTAGACATCACAATATTTGCAACAATACATGAAACAAAGAAAAAGTAGGTGAATAAAGAATAGATCTCAGAGATTGCAAGATTTACAGAGAACAAAGAACAAAACCGAGAAAATGTACTCTCAGGAATTGTAGTGTAAGATCAATCCACAAGAAAAAAGAAAGAAATTAGAGTTCATAAAGATGATGAGTCTACATACGAAGAGGAATATTACTCCACATCAGAGCAAGTATTTTTCTGAGCCATCCGACTAGGAGACTCACAATGAATACTGAATAGGGAGAGTTGGTGCAATAGCTACTACAGATAATAGAACCATCCTTCGAGCAATATGAAGTATTTACATAGATAGATTCAAAGAAGTCAGATAGCAGAAATACATAATGACATATTGATCAATTGATAAGTAATGTTCCCACAATTGGTAGTTATATAGGCATAATTTTATGATTGTATTCCATGTATGTACTAAGGTAGGGATATCTTCAGTACAGGTTGTTCCAAACATGCATAGTTTGATCTGCAGATAAGGAATACCAATGGATACATTTGATTTAGTTTGAAGAAATGGGAATATGTTATGATCAGTTGCAGTCGTGAAGCCTTCATGATATTATAGTGATAGATGGGTCATCATTGTGGACATTTTAGTAACAAAGTCATGGACAGTTTGCAACATATGGAAATATATGGATAATTAGAAGGTACAGAAAAACGGGTTAGAGAATATGCATAACAATGTATTGATAATTGAAATCAATGGAATTAGTTGGTCACATAAATACATGCAATTAAAGCAATAACAGAACAAGGAAATATAAATCTTCAATAGAATCTATATCATGAGAGGGACATTGTTGAACAGTATGGTCATTGATAGATAAACAATGAACATAATAGACCATGAAGATTTGAAGTCAAGAAATTTTGAATTCTTTTTATATGTGTTAGAGAGTTACAAGAGGAAGCACCAATGGAAAATTAGCAAGAACTGGAAGAGAGGAGAGGAAAGATTTATAGGTATCCCTACATTTATCTACATGACATCTTGCAGAGAATTCAAGGGAAGAGAAATCATCAAGTAATATCGGTAGCATGTAGACGGGGGGAGAGATGCAAAAGACTTGAACAATACAAGTAAAGAATATTTTTGAATGCTTCTCATATCCCTAAGAGTTTTACATGAGGAAGCACCATGAAGAGAAAAGTAGAGGCTTTCATATAGGAGGAGAGAGAGACCAAAGGAGAGTTACCCTTTTTCCCATGATGTCAAAGGTAGAGAAAGAGAAAGATAAGAAAAGTAAGAGTCAATCATATGAAGTCAGGAAAGGATTGTTCAAAGAAGGTGCACTTTTAGGGAAATTAACAAGAGAAGAAGAATATGAGGAGAGAAACATGTGAAGAGAAAGAACAAAGGCACGAAAGCAAAGAAAAATAATAAATGCATGAAGATAGGGGGAGCATACTCAAGGAGAGAAATCCTTTTCCATTGATGTCAAAGGGGGAGAGTGAGAAACATTGATGAGGAGAAATGGTCATAGGGGGAGAATGAGTGTTAGAGCATCAATGTTGGTGTTTCCATGAATTACAAAGGGGGATATTGTTGGAAAGTTGGTTTGGATAGTTGGTTGTTATTGATGTAAACCCTTGGAGATTGATGTCAACCCTGGGAGAAGTCTGGAATCCATAGAGATGCGATTGAGATTGATGGTGATTTAGTTAGAATTGATGGAGTGGTTGATGTTAGTAGATGTGGTCGGTGCATTTGATGAAGTCTACATGAAGCCTAGATGATGTGGTTATGGTACCTGAAGTTGGTTGAGGAATAAAGACATCAAGGACAATGTCAATGAAAGTAAGAAAATCATAGATGGACATTCATCATCGTTCCTTTTCTGGTAATAGGTGGTAAGTCACATGGTTCCTCATGGTTAGGGAGTTATGGCCTTTCGAAGTTGGAAGCCTAGAAGAATGGTCAAGAATACCCTAAGAAGTTACAAGTCAATTAATGAATGGGTAAATTGATTGTAACAAGAAAGTAAATAATCCCTAATAGTAAGGAAATATGTTACCTAGAAAAGTATAAATACACCTCAAGGATTCTCTCATAAGTATACACACACTTAAATTGAATATATATCTTGTGAGAATTTTGTGGTCTATTAAAGAATCTGACGACAAGTCTGAGGCAACGGAGAAAGTGTGAGGAAAGATCAAATTTTTCGAAGGTGCAAAGTGCAATGGTTTTTGTATAACCCTAACTTGGAAGGCCCTTGCAGGTCATATTGAGGGTGTCACATGAGTCACCCCCATAGGTTTCCTAAAGAACAACATGTGAGCCTTTGCATGACAAAACATATTTGGGGAGAATGTTGGTACCAAGATGTTGAAGTTTGTGGAAGAGTTACAAGTCAGTATTATTGTTTAGCAGGTCAACTACAGGTTACATGTATTCTTATGTGGTTATCTCTTATGCTTGGTGATGGTATGGTACATTCTTGATATTCATGGCTTGTTTATGCATGGTACATATTGGTGATATTCGTATGGTACATTGATTAGTAGTACATCTTGGTCATATTGGTATATTGGTATCTTGTTTGGCTACATTGTGATGATTCTATATGCTGGATTATTATTCTTGGTATACTCTTGAAGCTTTGGCACATGGTGTTTGGTTGTCAATTATATTGATACATTTTTGAGGAATACACTTGGTATATGACAACATATGTATGATATACATCTCTTGGTGATGTTGGTACTTTTTGAGGTACACCATTGATGGTACTTGCGTGATATATCCTATGGTACATAGTGTATGGCATGATTGAGTGATATGGTATATGGTTGATGTACATTGTTGATGTACATGGTTGATACATGGTATAATATAGGATTGATACTTGGTATCATGTTGATGTACATGGTTGATGGTTGAGGAATATGGTATATGTTATGATGCATGGTTGATGCACAGTTTGGTACAAGTGTTGGTGCATGGTTGATGTGGTTTGGTACTAGTGTTGGTTCATGGTTGATTACTAGATATAGTGAGAGGTTGACAATGACAGGTTGGATACAATGATAGCTTGACAGTGAAAATTTGGATACAGTGATAGGTTGACAGGTTATAGTTTCATGTGATAGTGGAAGTGACAATGAAAATCATAGTGAAAGTGGTAGTGATAGTGTTAGTGGCAGTGACAGTGACAATGACAATGGAAGTGACAGTGGAAGTGATTGTGGTAGTGACATTTGGTCTACACTTATATTTCATGGTGAAAGGACAAGGCAAGGAAAGTGCATTGTATCCTCCTTTTTATTTGTGCTGGAGAATAGAGGGAGTTGGAGCTTCTTTCAGGTTGGATATTGATAATGAGGGGGTTGTAGAGTCCTTCTAGTTGGAGATAGAGAATTCAAGGAGTTGTAGCTTCCTTGAGGTTGGTTCCTGTAAATCAGAGGGTTGGTGCCTCCTTCCAGTTGGTGTTGGAGAATTGGGAATTTGTTGCTTCATGTGAATGTATTCTTGACATATTTAAGAAAGTATTCCATGATTTTCTCTCGTTTGGGTTTCCACGTAAATTCTATTGTATTGTTTACTTGATGTCATGTTGATTATGTTTATATTCTCATGATATACTGATGATATATTGATGATATATTGGTGATAAAGTTGACCTATATATATTACGATTAAAAAGTGGTAAAAGTGCTCATACTGAATCACCCCCCCCCCGCTTACTATTCCAACACACATAATTCACCACCATTTTCATTTCTCAACGCCTTGATATTACTATCTATTTGGTTTTCCACAAGAGATTTAAACTCTTTAAATTTCTTAAAAACGTATGATTTCTTCCTCAAGAAATATATCAATGTCTTCTTGGAAAAATAATATACAAAGGAGACATAATAGAGGGATCCACTAAGTAAAGGAATTGAAACAGAGCCAAACACATCACTATGAACCAATTCTAGAATCCCCTTTGCCCTTGTCTCTCCAGATGGGAAACTCACTCGACTTTGTTTTCCATATAGAATGTTTTCACAAAAAGCAACTTCTAAATACATTCAAGAAAACATTCGACCATGGATTTGTTATGCATAGAGCAAAGTCCCTTTTCTCCAATGTGTCCCATCCTCTTATGGCATAGCATTTTCAGGTCGAATTGATAAAGACTTCTCGATTTGATTTGAATAAACTTATCCTGAGATGATTCAACTCTATTCAAAGTCGAGTCAACTTCAGGAACGAGAATTTTTTTACATCAGTGGAGTCGACATTCCCTAAAAACTTGTATAGGGTTCCAATCTGAACTCCTTTCATTAATACCATCACACCCCCCTAGACATTTTGCACATATCCTTCTGAAATAGAGTGTGCACTCCTGCATCACTCATATTTCTGAAAAATATTAGGATTCTTTCCAAACCCAGGATATGTAGCACACCTCAAAGGGTTAAACTCTTCCCATCATGCAGTATCAGTTAGAATCTTCCCCGTCCAAAAATTTTGGTTGTTGAGTCATCCTACAAGAACACATATTCTCCTTCATATTATTCATATTCGTAGAACCATTCTCTATGTGGTGTCATATGATATGATAATCTTGAGTCGATTAAACAAACATCTCAATCTAACTGTGTAGTAGTTGATGCCAGATACACATCACCTCCTTTGCTTGGAGTATTCTTCCTCTTAGTCGACTGCTTCTCATTGGTTCCTATACTGACTTCTATTACCTTTGAATTGCAGTCCCTTCTATAATTCCTATATTTACCATGTTTCCAACATATTCTCATCAACTAAACAGGGGGTTTAGATCTACCCTTTGAATTAGATTTTCTACCAGAGAATTTTCCTTTATCTTTGTTAATTGGTCTCCCTTTCACCATTAAATCATCTTTGGTTGATCCTTCAATGTTATTCCTTCTCATTTATTTTGACAGTAGATTTGAAACTACTTCTTATATAGTTAATGTGGTTGAATTTCTCCCTATATCTAAGACTAAGCCATCTTGAGAGTCTACAAAGGAACATAATACAATAATACATTTCTCCTCCTCAATGATTTTAATGTCCATAGAAGATAACTAGATTATTATGGAAATAAATGCATTTAAATGCTCAGTTACAGAACTTCCCCCACTCATCCTTAGAAGATATGGTTTATTTCTAAGGAACAAATTATTTATTAAGTATTTCGATTGGTACAAGCTTCCCAATTTGTCCCACATTTTCTTGGTCAATTCTTCACTTGAGACATTCAACAACACTGAATCTGCAATACATAGCCGAATCATACTCCTTTCCCTTCTCTCAAGTTTCTCTAATTTTTCCCTTAACATATCTATCAGAATGGTACTTGGACAAAATACTTCCCATTTTTCTTGATCTACAAGGATATCTTCAATTTTAAGCTTCCAAAGCTTAAAATTCTAGTCATTGAACATTTTGATCTATATTATTGAGCTATTTTCCATTCTTTAAGAACAACTTCAAATATTTATGACATATGACTCTTAGTTGACCTAGGGTTTAGCTCATATCTAAGGTTTTTAAACCAAGATTTGATACCACGCGTTAGGGAATTTATAATTCCATGCTAAACCTAATAGAGGAGAGGAAGATATATTTTAGCTAGAAAACAAATGAAAAAGCAAACACATGGTACATAGATATTTTACCCTGGAAACCCAAATGGGAAAACCAACATTCCTTGAGAATATTTCTCTCTTTTTGTCTTATTCATTCAAAATAAAATTTTACATGCCTAACATTGGTATACACCTAAGACACAATTGAAATCATGCCCTCTTGCTTTACACAATAACAACCATGTAGTCAGTTTGTCTTACATTTACATCACCGAAAACCTACTACTAAATATTAGCATGAAGATCCAAGATTTATCCTCTTAATATGATTACAACACACCTTGTTAAAAGGATTTATAGTAGGAAAAAACCTAAAGAATGGCACCCAAAAATGGTTATAGGTATATGCGGATCATTGGCTACAAATACTGAAAATATCAATATTTTGTTACAATCGACTACCATTCAAATTACCAGTTGACTACCAATTGAACTTAATTTAGTCTTCAGTTGGTTTCCAAACAACCTCTTGTCAACCTTTTTTTGTTTGATATCTTCGAATTTCTATGAATTACTTCGACTTCGACTTTTCCCAGTCGATCCACCTCGACCTTCCAATTTCACTCCTAGTTGATCCACTTTGACTAGAATTTCACTACAAAGAATATAACAACCCAATCGAAGTGCATTCTTATCCTAAGAACCCTTGTTTTTCCTTGCAAAAAAACTTCAACACAATGCACATAGAAACAAGAGAGACTTCAAAAAAATAATTTATGAATCTCAATAATAATGGGGTTAGATCTCGGTTAGTTTAGTTAGAAAATTGTAACACCCTCATTTTAATCCCCTAATTAAATTGTAATAAATTATATTTAGCTATCATTTTATCTCAGTATGTAGATAATATCACCATGTCAAGGTTGTTGTGCATATGTTGTCATTGATGTCAAATTGGTCATGGACATGGTTAGTTATAACACAATGACATACAAGGATGAAAAAAAAGTGTGTGCAATAACATAAAGTATGTCAAACATGCAAATGAAGTATTGAAAGGATACAAAAAAAAGTGGGAAGAAGGATCGAAGGACGAAAGAATCAACTGCACACAAAAGGATCAATGACACATCAATAGTGAACTACATCAGATTAGACTGCGACAAAGTTACCTATATTTGATTGTGATATGGATTGGTGGATGCTAGTGTTGCAGCATGATGAAGGATGTGAAACATCTATAGGGTTCCTTGAGCTAGTGTGACACATGGCGCAGTGGAGTGTGACGAAACTAAGTTAGTTGTTTGTCAATTGCGCGGAAGAAAATATGAAGGCTATTTTGAGCTAGTGCAATGAAGAACATAGTGGACTGCGATGAAATGAGTGGAAGTTCAACAGTCAAGTAAGTGAGTCATAAAGGCACACACATAGTCTGGTGGGGATACTAGGAGAGTGCACTGTAGGGCTAGTGCGACAATTTGAAGACTTGTGACTTGAATTTTTCAGTCTTATTCTATGTATGCATTGGGTGTTGTATAAACTAGAATGTAAATGGCTTTGTCAATTTTTATGAGATGGAAGATTTGGTCCATTTGATCTAGTCAGATAATTTTCAGTCGTAATTGAACAAGAAATATTCTTAATTTAGATAGAAGTTTGTCCACATAGGATCCACCATGAACTCATGCTCAGACACTATGAATCCTAAAATGTGACCATACCTAACATAGAAGATGCACTTGTGAGGGTTCAACCGAATGCGATAATAACAAAATCTCTAAAATACTAGTTGAAGGTGAGTTGAGTGATCTAGTCTCTTGTGAGAGTGAGCAACAATATCATCTAGGTAAGCTTCAATGATATGCTTAAGATCATGAAATGCAAAGGTCATGGAACCTTGGAAGGTAACTCTGATGTTTTTAAGACCGAAATGAATTTTATGATATGCAAAGGTACCCCAAGGACAAATAAAATATTTCTTATGTTGATCCTTGGGTTTGATATGAATTTGATTATACCCTGAAAATCCATCCATAAAGAAAAATACTTTAGTTCCCATACACTCATCAAGAATATGGTCAATGAAAGGAGTGGGGAAGTTATATTTAGGACAACTCTTGTTCAGGTCTATAAAATCCATACACACATGGACGGTTCATTCATTTTTATCTATAGGAATAATATTGGACACCCATTTGGTCAAGGGAACCGAGTAGATGAAAACAACATTAAGCAGCTTCTCTACGTTTTCCTTAATAGCGGGGGCCTTCCTAGGATTAACATCTCTAAGAAATTGCCTAACAATTTTAGCATTCACATAGGTTTTAATTTAATGTTTGATAATGCCAAGGTCGATCCCTAACATCTGTTCATATGAACAATCGAATACATATAGGAATTCCATCAAGATATCGATGTAGATATGAATTTCTTAAGGAGAACAATGCACATCAATAAATATTTTCTTGATTTTACCAGGGTTACGAGAGATTTCAATCGTGACGGTAGGAGAAATATTCGCCACGTTTCCTTTAGCATAAATTCCATGCGTATCTAATGGACCCACGACGTGACTGACCATCTCACACAGGGTAGATCTATTTCATCATGTTCTGTCCTAACAAGATCCTGAAGAAAATAAGATCAATGATGCATATCATCCCAAGGACTATCATGACCAAACATGGCATCTAATATGGATTCATCCAAAGGTAAAGTATCATCTAGGAAATCATGTGAAAAAGATGATTGAGAGGCCCATAAGGGCTCTAAAACTGGATCCACCTTGTTCTTTCGTAATGAGGAAGGATCCAGGTCAACAATAGCGTCTAGAATAGGCTGATACACAACTTTTGTTGTTGACAATGGAATTGACATCCCAATGTGTGACTGACCTTCATACGGCATAGTCGAGGAAGGTAGCGCCTAAGGGGCATTGAAATATGAAGTACGAAAAGGAATGAACCTCATTGACAATGGAGACTCACTAGAACTGGTATGAATATGGTGAATTGGTGCCATGAAATCAAAACTACACATCAAAGAGGAACGCATCCTGACACCAACATCCTTAGTTTCTTGCTGAAAATTATCAATCAGAGGGACTGAAGGTCCAACCGATGCACTAGGAATAGCATGCACAAAGGAAAATTGATTAATCATCATTATCTTCCCTTTGTGAGGAAAATATAAAGTGTGAAAAACTGATGACACAATGGCTGTCATGGCATAAGTCCAATTATACCCTAGTAGTAAATTGTAGTCAAGAGGAGCATCAACCACCTCGATGTCGACCTCCACAATATTTATTGTTGGTTGTGGATCCTGATTATCTTCCTTATTCAGAGGTCTTTTACTTTCAGCTGTGTTTATACCCCATGAAGTATTTACACCCCAGAAGTATGTACACTCTTCCACGCGAGGGAGTGCAAAGGGGGGCTACCCGCTCTGCAAGGTCTGGGGGCAAGCGGGCCCCCAGCGGGGGTTCAGGGGAAAAGCCCCCAAAGGAAAAATTGCCTTGTAAATGTATATTGTAATTTCAATGTAAATCTGGACCGTTCATTATAAGGTCGCAGATCTAACGATAGAGATTATGTTAGGTTTTGTTTCCCTAGAAGGAAGCCCTCTTTTATGAGGGAAATGTATTGCGGCTATGGTGGATGGTGAATATTGTATTCTGAGAGAGGAGACTATGAGAGAGAGAAGAAGAAGTTACAACGGGTTTTGTTGTAGGTTGTATCCCTTCATTTGCTGGATAATAATAAAGGAAGGACCTGACAATTTCTCTGGTGGATGTAGCCCACACTGGGTGAACCACGTAAATCCGTGTCTCTCTTGTATTGTGTATCTTCTGTGTTTTGTTTCCACATTTTTTTTATTTTATTGCTCCATGGTCCTGTTTTTCTAATAAATGGTATTAGAGCGAAATGTAACTCATAGGAAAAGAGGGTTCCTGGTTCAAGTGGGAGACATGTCGAAAGATGGAAAGTTTAGGGTCGAGAAATTTAACGACAAAAAATACCAGTTATGGAAGATGCAGATGTAAGATTATTTATATCAAAAGGATCTATTCCTACCATTGGGTGGAGTAGCAAAGAAGCCGATGACCATAAAGGATGAACAATGGGATATTCTTGACAAAAAGGCTCTAGGAACGATATGGCTGAGCCTGGCAGCGTCAGTGGATTTCAATATTTCCAAACAAAAGACAATGAAGAGTTTGATGGATGCATTGGCCAAATTGTATGAAAAACCCTCGGCATCAAATAAGGTATTTCTAATGAAAAGATTATTTAATATGAAGATGTCAGAAGGTGGGTTTGTTGCAGATCATTTAAATGAATTTAATACGGTTACTAATCAACTAAGTTTTGTAAAAGTGGACTTTGATGATGAGGTCAGGGCTCTTCTAATCTTGTGCTCATTGCCAGAAAGATGGAATAGATTGGTCATGGTTGTAAGTAACCCTATCTCTGGTTCAAATAATTTAAAATTTGATGATGTTGTTGGTGTTATCCTTAGTGAGGAAATGCGACAGAAAAGCACAGGTGAGACATCAGGTAATGCGTTGAACATGGAGAATAGAGGAAGACAAAAGGATAGAGGAAAGGGCCCAGGGAACCGTGGAAATTCTAGGAAGGGTATATCCAAATCTAGACTTGGAAAGATAGAGTGTTGGAATTGTGGGAAGAAAGGACATCTGAAGAAATACTGCAGAGCTCCAAAGAAACAAAGAGATGGACAACATGAGAGAAATCAGGAAGCAAATGTAACAGGTGATGTGTTACAAGATGCTTT
>SNQJ01S0032716.1:135229-147244 GCA_010110895.2 Picea sitchensis
ATGATTTTTTGTGCAAGAGGGAAGTTTTGGGAAAAAGAGCCCCACACTCATTCACCCCCCCTCTAAGTGTGGTAGGTGTGTCCAACAAAACATATAAAAACAATACAATAAAAAATTAAAAGTCAAAACACATATAATAAATAAAACAAAAAAGTTAAAAGGTAATAAAACAAAAAAATTAAAACTTAATAAATAAAACAAAAGTCAAAAAATAAATAAAGTAAAAACATAGTGTGCACCTTATGCACATATCCCAAAACAAACAAATCAATGCTTATTAAATAAATCGAACCCCCGAGTGCTTTTCGAGGTTTAACGAGGAGGGGGGATGATATAAGTGGTATTGGGGGGACACTTGTCACCCCCTGGTGATTTTGGACCCCCCCACCCAATACCACTTACCACCTCAGGGGGGGTCTGGAATACCACCTTTCCCCAAAAAATCACTTTCCCCCAATTTTTCAAAACCGCTCATTTTTTGTCTGTTTGACACCTCGTTTTTAGAAGCAGATTCTGGGAAAACAGAGACACTTTTTACAAAACCGAGAGAGATATTGTTCAGAACAGGATGAATAACAAAAGCCTCTTCTCGATTTTTCAAAGGTTCCACCAGTTGAGAGAATCAAAGCTGTCTTTCAGCCTCATTTTTCAGAATTTTAGTTTTTTCTGTTACAGTCCTGATTTTGTGGGAGTGGTTTCAGTGAGGTGGAGACGAAATTTGAGAAACTGAAGGAGTGTTTTGCTCCAAACAAGGTCATATACAATAACCTCCTTCATGTTTTTCCTAGGTTTCAGCGTTGAAGAGAAACAGATGTCTGTGTGGACCCCTTTTTTGTAGAAATTCGACCCGTCTTTCATGGAGGACAGTTCAGGATTTTGGGGATTTGTTGCTATTTTTGGTTGACGCAGTTGAATCTGACTTCATAAAATTGATGGGGGATCTCTCCTATTTATTTCTTTGATTTTAATGTAAAATGGTTGTTGATTTTGGCACCCGTGGAATATGAGGGACCATGTTGGAACTTTGTATCAGAGCTCACTGAGCTTTCTATATTTCATCAATCCAATAATACAATCACAACAACTATAGGATTCATGTGTAATTTTTGGTGGTGATGTTTTTCTTATTCACTATAATTTGTTTCCATTGTATTTATTAAGTTATTCATACTCTGAATTATGCAAAGAAGTTCAAAGAACAGAATTTGTTGAGACATACACTTTTTTTCTGGCTTTGACATAATTGTCAATGTTTTCTTCTCAATGGTTAATTTCAGGATTCTTGATTCCCTGTTATTTCCTGGTCCTCTCATCTTGCTCCTATAAATCCAAAATCAAATTCAAAGAATCCAACAAGAGTGCCTACCTTTCCCTTTAAGGCTGTATGTAGAACTTGTTTTTGATTGAACTTCAGGCTATGACCCCATTACTCAATGGACCTCTTTTCTCATGTTCCAGCCAATCATTTAAAAAATCCAAACTCTGAACTCATTATCTAGAATAATATCTATTCAAACAAATCTATATCAAATAGAGAGATCCCTCTCTAAGTCTTGGAGGGATAGATCCAAGACTTGAAGTGGTTTTGATGTTACCTCTGTGACTGCCTCCTGAGCCTTGGGCAAATTACAAAGTGATAATAGGACCTTCTAGATATTTCCCCAATTTTAACCAAATCATCTCTTCACTTTATTTTTTCCTCCAATTCCATTTAATATAATTGTTTATTTTATTTAATGGCGCTTTTAGGGTTTGACAATATTTTTACCTAGTGACACCTCCTTTACTCCCATTTTTCCTTGTTGACTATATCTTATGGGAGTTGTATAGTCTATTTAGTCACTCCCACATCACGATCAATTATAGGGGACATTAAAGTCCCCCCTTCCAAATATTCCTTCTCCTCAAGAAATTCCAGATCAAGGTGTTGTAAGATTTTCTCCCCTTCCCAGGTAGCATGTTCTATAGGAAATACTATCCATACAAGAAAATACTCTTGAATGAACCTACTTCTAAGCCTTTGTTGCTTGACATAAACTATCCTCTCAGGAGCTATAACGAACTATCTTTCCTCATTTAGTGGAGGAATATCGGCCAAAGCGGTGACCTATTGTCATGATGCCTTCTTGAGGTGGGATACATGGTAGGTATTGTGGAGCGTACTAACATCCAATAGATCCATATCGCATGACACTTCCCTAACTCTCTTGATAAATTGTAGGGAGCATAAAATCAATTCTTGATCTTCTTCGCACCACTCTTCTTTAGTGACAATTGTCTATACGGTTGAAATCTAAGAAAGAGAAGATCTCTGACCTCAAAGTTGCATTCTAGCGTGTGTCTGTCTGCATATAATTTATGTTGATTCTAAGTGGCCTACATATTCTCCTTCAGAGCTCTTAACATGCCTTGACTTTCCCACAACCAATATTTATCCTTAGGATCTATGCTTTCTCCAAATTCCAAATCCAAAAAAGACGGAGAATCATATACATACAATGCCCTGAATGGGCTCATCCCGATAGACATGTGATGAGTGGTGTTGTATAAATGTTCACCAATATGAAACCATTTTACCCATTCCCATTGCTTTCCTGACACATAGTTCCTCAGCTACCCCTCGATCCATTTGTTTACTATCTCGATCTTCCTATCTATATAGGGATGATAGCTAGTGCTAGGCATCAACTCTATCTTATATAACCTTAAAAACTTCTTCCAAAATGCACTGAGAAACTCATTATCCATGTTGTTGAGTATGTTCCTCGGTAGGACATAGAGTCTGAACACTTCCTTGAAGAATATATCTCTACCATAGATGCATTTTACTCAGTAGGAATGGCAAAGAAGTGTGCATATTTAGTCAACCTATTCACCACCATGTAAATACAATCCCTTCCCTGCACTTTTGGTAATCCTGTGATGAAGTCCATGGATATGCTTTCCCATTTTTGTTATGGGATTGGTAAGGGTTGCAAAAGTCTTGCAGGATGGGTGAACTCTGACTTGTTCTACTCGAAATTCATTCATTCCCTCACATGATAAAGTACATCCCCTTTGAGATCCTTCCATGATAATATCTCCATGACTTTCTTGTATGTCTTCAGGTACCCCTGGTTCTCTGTTGGTGGTGCATGATGTGTTTCCCTCAAAATATTATCCTTGAGTGTGGACTCAGGGAAAAGATAAATCCTATATTTGTAGTAGATGATGTCATCCACTACCCTGTATCTATTATCTTGGATAGTTCCCTCCATCAATTCACAAGAAAAACTACTCTTGGAATATTCCACCAAGAGAATGGACTTCAAATATGTTGAGATATTTTTCATAGAGAAGGTTGTAGGTATTCTATATAAGGCATCATCAACAATATTCTTCTTCCCCTTAAAATATTCAATGTCAAAATCATATGCATGTACCTTGCTCACTCATTTCTTCTATCTCTCATTCAGGTCACGCTGCTCCAAGAAATATCTCAAGTTGTTGTGGTCATTCTGAACCATGAAGCATCCTCCTACCAAGTACTATCTGAATTTGGCCAATGCTTGCATGATGGTAAACATTTCCTTATCATATATTAGGTATATCCTTTTAGGCTCCCTTATATTCTTTCACTCTAAATCTATCATATGCCAATTATGCATCAATATTGCCCCTATACATTCACCGGATGCATCACACTCGAGAACAAAAGAATGCATAAAATTAGGAAGTGAAAAAATTGGGTGGAAGTACTCATGCAACTTGTGCATCCTATGACCATCATAATTCATCCTTCTTGGTGAGGTTCATTAACAACACCGCCAATTATGAAAATCCTTTCACAAAGCACCTATAATAGCTACATATCCCTAATAATCCTCATATATATATGAGTGTCCTAGGGGTGGTCTAGTCTAGGATGGTCTGGATCTTCTAATGATGTACCTTTACTCCCCCAACATCGATCATGTTTCCTAGATAGAGGATCTCTGTCAAACCGAGCTCACAATTTTCCTCCTTGGAAAAAAGAGATTTTTCTTCCATAATGGTGAGAATATCATCCACATGATTAAGGTGCTCCTCCCATGTATTTTTGTAGATGAGAAGATCATCAAAGAAAAATAGTAGAAATTTCCTCAATCGTTTGTTGAATATATGGTCCATGCATGACTAAAAGGTATTGCGTGTGTTATTCAACCTGAAGGGCATGAGCAAGAATTCAAAGTTCCCATAGTGATACCTAATTGGTGGTATCCGGATCACATGTCAACCTTTGAGAAGTATACCACCACATGAAGTGCATTGATTGGCTCATCAATCCAGGTTATTGAGTATCTCTTTTTGATGGTCTTCCTGTTTAGTGCCCTTTACTCCATGCATATCCTCACATTACCATATTTCTTCTTCATTAGTAAAACTGACGAAGAAAAAGGACTAGAACCAGGCCATATGTGCCCCATCTCTAGTAGTTCCTTTATGGCCTTCTCTATTTCATCCTTGAATCTCTTGGGATTCCTATAGGGAGTGGTGATGATGGGATTTGACCCTTATTCCACCTCAATGACATGCTCAAATACTCTATCAGGTGGTCTCCTTGCTGGTAATGCTTCCAACACTCTCTCATCTTTCCAAGCAATTCTTGTATCTCTATAGGGTAATGTTGGTGTTCTAGTGATGGATTCTCTATAGTGATTAGGAAATTTGTTGCACAAGCCACTTTCCTATGTCTAAAAAGCACCTCCATACACTAGTTATACACGATCCTGGTGGCACCTATTGGAATTCCTCTCAGGAAAATTGACTATCCATCCTTGTCTTGGAAATACATTCTCATGTCCTTATAATTCATGTGGATATCTCCTAACGAGTATAGCCACTTAACTACTAGCAACACATATTTATATTCTAAATCCACAACATAAAATTCGGTGGTCAGTATGTATTTTCCCAAGGTTACTTCTACTCCCCTGATCCTCTGAGTACACATCATGTTGTACCCATCTTATACTACTACATTGAAACCTTCAAAATATTTCATAGGGATCTTTCTCCTGGTGACAAGTGCAACATCAATGAAGTTGTGGGTGGCTCGACCATCCACTAATGTTGTAACCCTATGCTCTTGCACAATACATCTAATCCTGAAGGTAAAATATATAGGGACCCATGAAAGTGTAGAAATGGTTAGCCCCTTGGGGATATCTTGCAATGGTGCATGTTCTATGGTATGTGAAGGATCATCATTGTCTTGCCCAATACCTTATTCTTCCCCGTCATCCTCCTCATTGGAAACTACCTCAATGTAATGTACCTTACCTTTTCTCCTACATCTATGACCTGGTTCCCATGGATCTTTACATTGAAGAAATTTTTCTTCCTCCATAGTTCTCTCTAAGTCTCCTCATTCATTTTTTCCTTCCCTTTCCATGACTTATGTGGGGGGCTTATCTCCTTACCTCCTTGACGAATAAATGATTTTGTTGGTACCTTCTTGTTGACTATGTCCTTAATGTCTTGGCATATCATGATGGCTTCATGAGGTGTGGTTGGTCTAAAGGCCTTCACCCATCCTCTCAGGGGCTCAACTAGACCCTTCATGAATAGCATCACCAACCTATGTTGAAAGATATCTTTGACCATAACTACCATCCTTTGAAAATATGTGATGTATGCTTCTGGTGTGCTTTTCTGTTTCAACTATACCAACTCCGTGAAATGTATCTCAGGGTCCTTCTAGTCAAACATGAACTTCAAGTTCTAAGTGAATTCCACTATGAAGTGATTTTGGTGTTCCCTAATGTCACCAACACATGGTACCACCATTCATGAGCTTATCCTTCCAAGTGGAGGGTGGCATAATTAATTTATTCATCTTCAGTCATTGGATTAATTTGGAGATAAGTATCCAACTTATGTACAGAAGCTCTGGTTGTGCTCTTTGCAAACCCATCAAAGGGTGGAATAATCAACCTTCCCACCTTACACATGAGATAAAAGTTTTGTGGGATATGTGCTCCATTCTTCCCCTCCTTCAAACCATATTTATGCTTAAGGTCACATAATTATTTATAGAAACATTTCTCATCGATATCTTCTTGCACTATCTTGTACTTCTTGTATGAGGTGTTAATATCAAACCCCTGATCTAGTTTCTATGGTGCCTACATAGGCTATCCTATCAGGAACTATTGTAATTAAGGCCTCAAGATATTTATGCTTTTTCTCTAGTTCGAGGTATCGTTACTACTACCCTCTGCATAAGCTCCACTTCCTCTATGGATTCCCTMTAACTTACTCCCATTTGAGCCTCTGGGGTTTTAATTTTATTGAATGTTTGTAAGGAACTGTGATAGGAATCATGTCAATTTTTGCTACTTAGTAKCCATTTGTTGTTGCTCACTGACCATGGATTCCAATATCCATGAGACTCTATCTTCACCATGCCCCCCCATTCCTCCTTTTGTATCTGAATCTATGTGATCTACCTATGTTTCTTTTTTTGATGATTCTTGAGAGGTCTATCCCCCACACCCTTTTCTTCTAGGCATCACGGGCTAGAAGAATCACCAAGTCTGATACCATTGTAATGTCCCCAACTAGGGTATATCAAGAGTATATGTTTGTTGACCAAGTTAGTATTCTCCTTTGAGTGACTTAATTAAACAATTTGTAGATGTTATCAAAATAATCATGTGTCATACAAACATTACACATAAAATATAGATGTTAAGCATGGAATCTTTTTATGGATGGACAAATCAAAACCACACAATACAAGAAATCTGTTGGTTGTAACAAAAGATTCCAAACCCTCCTACACATAATATATTGGTTGCACTACAATTGTATAAACTAACAAAGACACAACAAGAACTTGATGATGATGATGATGCAAAATTTCCTTAACCAATGAGGGATCCTTCTCTTCTTATAAAGTCTTAGACTCCTCCTGCTTATCCCAATCATTGATTCCCAGTTTGTTCATGTAGTCTTGTGTTGATGGGGTCTCATGATAAAACTTGTGCTCAACCCACAGGGATACATCTTGTCATGGATTCGTAAAACCATCTGAATTCTGGTGGATCTGATGAAGGGTTTCCTCCTAAATACGACCACAAACTCCCCGTGTGAACTGTTAAGTCTCCAAGCTCTCTCTAGAATAGAACCAAAAACCATAAAAAAATCAAATGAGGACTCTAGGTGAATCCCCACTTTTGTCTAGCTAGGTTGGATAATGCACCATTGAAACTAAACCTCCAATGGAAGGGTTTTTCCCAAAACCCCAATGAAAACGCTAGCTACAAAGAGCACTCAATACGATATCAAATCATAATGTCAAGGGGAAGGGTTGATCCTATATTTATCGTTCCTTTGGACCTTCTAGATATTTCCTCCATTTTGACCAAATCAACTCTTCACTTTATTTTTCCCTCCAATTGCATTAAATATATTATTTATTTTATTTAATGTCACTTCTAGGGTTTGATGATCTTTTTACCTAGTGACACCTCCTTGAATCTTATTTATCCTTGTTGACTATAGCCTGGTATTCTTATAGGATATTTAGTCACTCCCACATCACGATCAATTGGCAAGGGACATTGCATAGAGAAATGATGTCTATTCGTAGAAAACCGATTCCAAGCCACCAACAAAGAGGGGTAATGGGAATTCAAAAAAGGAAACTCAAAAGGGGTGCGAGTTCCAAAAAATCCCTTGGCACAATACTGATGAATGTCACTCCAAAAAGTCATTTTTGGTTGAGAAGAAAGCCTCTGGGTCAGACGTTGACTCAAAATATGATTCAAAACTGAAAAAGGAAAAAAGGATCATTGACAAAGAACCCGGTGTCACCATTTCTACCACAAAATTCTAGCCAGAGGAACCAGAGGAGCATGAAGAAGGGGAGTGCCTCTTCCACTCACATATGTGGGTGAATGTGAACCAACTCCATTTCATTCTTGACAATGGTATCCACAATAACCTAATCACAACATAGGTCATCAATAGGTTGAACCTGAAAATGACGTTGCATCCTCAACCATACACCATAGGTTGGCTTAGCCATACATGGGACATCCACGTCAGCCAACAATGTCACATGCACTACAAAATTAAACCCTTCAAAGAAAAGCTATTATGTGATTTCCCCCCTTTGAAGTTTGTGATTCTTTTTTAGGAAAACCATATATGTGGAAGATTCATATTGTTTATGAATCTAGGACCCATACTGTCATTATTTTTGTGTTGGTCCTTGTCACTTGGGTGAAAAAACAACAACACTTGCATGTCTAGATGAGCCTGGTAGACAAGACAAAAGTTTGTGAGTGGGTTAAACAAGCCAAAAACATTTATAAACATATAAATAAAATAAAACAACTAAGAAATAAAAGTTAGAAAGCATGAGAAACTTAGAACCATAAAAATCAACCAATGACCAACATAATGATACCAATGGATCAATAGATTAGTAGGAAAAACATTGTTGATAAAAATGAGGACTTATGAGTCCCCTCTTCCTCATTGGTAGGGATCTTGAGTTCCCTAATGGAGATCTCTTCTTATAATGGAAGAAAATGGAAAATGGTGAAGAACAACAATGCCTATTCCATTGAGAGGTGAGTGGAATTTCCTATTGCAATGATGCTTGAAGGATCCTAAGAGAAAAGAGGATTATCAAGGGAGAATTCTAGCAGCATAACAATACTATGAAGATCTTGGTTTCTTAGTGCATCCATGGCTCTTATTTATAGAATTTCTTCAAGGAAAAATGTAATTGGTTCTTGGTGTGAACAAGGGGCCTTTTAGGGCACCCTCTAGTCCTTGACCAACCCCTCATTCGGATTTCACTCAGATATGAAGGTCAAATTGTGTTGGGAGTTGATCCATAAGTGGTTGAGGGGCCGACAAGATACATAAATGTGTCTTTCATAGAAGTGCATGGATTTTCTCATACACAGTTGTGCATTTGGTGCATTGTGCACTTTGAGGGCTTTGTTGACCCGCACAATGTGCACGCGCTTCCTTTGGTGAATTTGCGCATGTCATTTTTTTACCCAATTGTATAGTTTTTTTCCTTTTGAATGCATTTCAGTGCTGCATGTGAACTAATTTCTATTGGCATTGTTGTATTTCTATGACCATTTGTGTGCAATGTTGCGGATGATATTTCAGTGATAACAGATGCCCCCTAATGTGTGAGGTTAGTAGCATATGCATAGTCGAAATACATCAATGTTTATTTTACTGAGAGTGTCATTGTAATGAAGAGTGCTCAAAGGAACTGCAAGAGCGATCCGCTCGAGAGAGAGGGGAAACGCTGGGACCCAAACCTTTCTCTAGGGAGAAAATATATATATATATATGTACAAACGAGGCGAGAATGCCCCATGATCATGTCATGTAACCAAAATGTGAGACGGTAACTGAAGATGTATGTTGATGTAGATAGCTTCAGCACCCTCAGTGGCGGTTGATAATGGCAGATGACAGTTCTGATACTCTGAAATGAGGCAATGACACCTGTAAGAAATGTCGATGACTCATAGACATTGATGTCCTAATGAATTGAGAGGTCTTCGGCTGGTATGAAACAACTGTAATAGTTGTATAGTAATACCCAACGTAACATGAGAGTTTGTTGAAGTCGAATGTTATGTGGGTCAATGAAATCAGAGAGCAATGATGATTCTCTCTGTCTCATCCGAGACTCCTCATTGTAAAGTTAATTAGAGTCATGTTATTGTCGCCCTTCTGGAAACTGTGTTTATGTTGACATAAAGGGAGACGCAACGCCAAGAAGCAAAGGGCTTCATGAAATCCACTGAGACGAGATCAGGTACTCACATGTAACATGAACGAATTCAAGATGTGGTGAGACTCAACACTGCCCTTGGTTGGGGAATTGTGAAGGATGATTGGCCACAACCGTAAAACTGTATCTAGTGTCAGGGGTATGACTGGATATGGGGTTAAAAATAAATTAAGAGGATCTCATACACCAATTTGATGTCTTGGTGGTGACCTTAAAAATAAATTATTATTATTATAAAAATACTTAATATAAGTAAATTCTACCTTTCCAAAATAATCACTCACTATATCAACTACTTTACTATACTAATATGACATTGACCTTGAAAATAAATTATTATTATTATTATTATTATAAAAATACTTATTATAAATAAATTCTACCTTTCCAAAATAATCACTCATTCTATCAACTACTTTACTATACTAATATGATATTTAATAAACTTAATAATGATCTTAAAAATAAATTATTATTATTATTATAATAAAAATACTTAATATAAATAAACTCTACTTTTCCAAAATAATCACTCACTCTATCAACTACTTTGCTAAACTACTTTACTATACTAGTATGATATTTAATAATATGACATAATAATCGTCAGTAAACGTCATGAGCGATGTTCATAAAAGTCGGTTTAGTTTGATTTTCATGGCAATGTAGTTAATAATACAGTACCATGAATCTTCAAATATTAGTAAATAATACTTTGTATGAATATTCCAAGAGATATTCCATTAAAGAAAGAAGTGTACTAGAATATTAAAATCGAATAATAACGTCATCAGTGATGTATACAATCGTGGTCTTAGCTGAAGCAACAGCTTGAATCTTCCGAGTCAAGTTTGCATGAAACTTCCATGAAACAGACAGACACAGATTGCATTCTTTTATTTCATTGACCTTCGAGAGGAAGTCACGTGGAATGACAAGTATGGATGAAATTGTTTGGCAGCGATGCCAATATCCGATGGTATTAATAAGTAGTTTTTGAAGTGAGAGCAGTTTGATCAGAGTTGAGTGCAGATTGAAGAACAGGTATGCGTGGAAGATTGATAGAAGAGTTAAAGAAATCTTGGACTTATATTCCTTCAAATTTTGCGTGGAAGATTGATAGAAGAGTTAAAGAAATCTTGAATTCTATAATTCCTACAAGGAAGAACAGGTATGCGTGGAAGATTGATAGAAGAGTTAAAGAAATCTTGAATTCTATAATTCAAGCCAGGTTGAAGCCCAAAACAACAACAGGAACACATGTTGGCTATGGAAATGACCTTCTTGGAATCATGTTGGCTGCCAACCAAAAGGAATTGGGCGGGTCCCAAAGAAATCTAAGCATGACTATTGATGAAATCATGGACGAATGCAAGTCATTTTTCTTTGCAGGGCATGAGACAACTTCGAATCTATTAACTTGGGCTATGTTCTTACTTGCAATAAATCCGGAATGGCAAGAAGTATTAAGGAAAGAAGTTCTTAGTGTTTGTGGCACAGATATTCCAGATGCAAACATGCTCAGCAGGATGAAATCGGTATGTATTCAGTGTCATTTTTTATATTTTGTTAATTAACAAAACTTTAATCATCATTTTTGTTTGAAAAATGCATCATATATTTCATTAGGACTCACTATTAATGTACATCAATATTGATATACATAGAACCATGGAAAGCTAGTATGCTTGTTTTTTCTCCATGCTCAAGTGTCTACATCTTTTTTAAAATTGTCTTTTTGGTTTTGACTCATATAATCTATTGGTTTTTATCTATATGTAATTGTAATTTAGAAGGTTTTTCTCCAAGCTCAAGTGTTTACATCTTTCTTAAAATTGTCTTTAAAATTGTTCTTTTAGTTTTGACTCATATAACCTATTGGTTTTGATCTGTATATGTAATTTTTATCTAGAAGCTGAAACTTCTCCGAAGTTGAATGGACTATTTTTCTTATGAAAGATTGTTTAACACCATACTTTCCATAAAGATACGTCTGCCATTTTGACTCATATAACTTATTGGTTTTGATCTGTATATGTAATTTTAATCTAGAAGCTGAAACTTCTCTGAAGTTGAATGGACTATTTTTCTTATGAAAGGTTGTTTAACATCATACTTTCCATAAGGATATGTTTGCCATTTATATAGTATACCCCACACAACTCCATTACTTCGTACATGTCCATCTTCCATTTGTCACCAAAATGGACCACTTT
>SNQJ01S0032716.1:162964-175324 GCA_010110895.2 Picea sitchensis
TATATATATATATATATATATATATATATATATATATATATATATATATATATATATATATATATATATTTCAATAAGGCTTCTTAAGAAAAATATGCATGATGAAAGGAGGGTGGTAACTCCTGGTAATTTTTCAAAATTTACTATTTATTGTCTTAACATGTGAATATTAAGAATATAAATTGTTATATTAAAAACTATGAATTTCTATTATGTGCACTAGAAGTGAAGAAGCTCATAGTTTATTCTTCTAGGAAAACATGTTGATTTTGTTAAATTAATCAATCATAAAATTTCACACTTCACAGAGGTTAAATCTGCAAATTTGGAGGATCTTTCGTATTGTAGTTTAGTTTTAATAAATTTTTATAATCCTGGAAGTATTTTCCCTCCTCCCAATAATATAATATTATTTAACCTCCCCAGAGTATCTCGTACCGAGAGATTGAGAGCATAAGGTGAGCATGGTAAGTGATGGACCCGGGGGTAGATATGGTTGATATTAGACTATTTTCAAAACAACAATATTAAACCCCCTATCATAGAATCAACATTGGGATATGGAGGAGACAAGGAGTACTTGATGTAATTATTTTCAGGGGCCGATATAATGTTAGTATAATATTATTAAATCCCCACTAAGCTATCGGGCACCACGAGGTCGAGAGGAGAAGGTGTGTGATAATTCTTATGTTCAGGGCCAATATGAAATTAAATAATATTATTATATTAAGTCCCCTTCGAGACATCAGGTATTCGGTGACGGGAAAATGAATGAATGTATGTGATATGTGATATAATCGAGGGTTGGTAAAATAAAATACACACATTATATAAAATAATAACCTTAAACTCCATCAAGTACTAGAGACCGAGAGGCAGAGAAGGGAGGATCTGTATGTTAATTTATATACACGATGGTCGATCCGAACTCATTACAAAATCATAATAATAAACCTAGGCATTTTATGCTTTATTAATTAAAATATTGATATTAATTTCCTACTAGAATATCATAGATTGTATATAATAAGAAGGTAGGTTTGGCATGTAATACACCCGGGGTAAATTAAACCCTTGGTATTTATCGGGACAATAAATTATACTAAGAAAAAATATCATTACATGGGATACTAAATTAATGAGGATTAATTAACATTAATGTGGATTAAATAAATAAAATCCTAAGGCGTGAGATTACAATGTAATGATTAATTACCCTAATACGATTATTAGGCCTGAAGGGTGTTGGTCTGCATGTACCATGTGTCAAGCTAGGTGACGGGTCCAAATTGGGTCCCCTATCTAAGGTACTGACTGGACTAACGACATATCACTTATTGAGAGTATATGATGGGTGGTGTCAAAATGGGTTTGATACTTGATAGGGTGATATCGACCTATCGAGTATTGGCAGAAGGTGAGTCAAGTGATGTGGTGGTGTTGGAATGGGTTGATACCTGGTAGGATGATCTCGACATGTCAGGTATCGGTCGAATGTGAGTCAGGTTGCATTGAGTGTGGAGGTTTCGAAAGGCCAATGGACTTGATAGGTAAAATACCATGTGGGTTTTGTGTTTTTATCCATGTTAGCAACCACATATGCACCAAATGGACCACCTGGATGCCACGTGGGTGCCTCGTGGATGTAATGATCCCAATACATTATACCAGGATTATCATGGTTTTGGGTGTCTTTAAACATTTTACTAGTTGTGGTATTTCGTCAAACACTTCGCTGACCTACTTGTTTACATGTGTTTACTTGCTAAATGCCTCCTTGATTTCGGCCTTAGGTTTTATAGATGTGTTATATATGTGTATTACAGCAATAAAAAAGAATATATAACCATGGAACATACCTCAACCATATGCAATATGATAGACAAGCCAAAACATCTCACATCTGATTTTATTCATGAAATAGAAGAACCTACTACAATGAATATGTCGATCTAGAATGCTCAACAGATGGCTAAGAATATAGACAATAGAAGCTGCTACAAAATGGTCCAAAGAAGACTACAATAAGCCTCCAAAGGATGAATATACCATGAATACCAATATAAGAAGATCTGGGTTGTATGAAGTGTCAACCCCCAAGCTGGAACATGCCACGCCCTGCTGAAACTGTCAACCCCTACAATTTCAGCCCTGATGAAGGAGGCCTCCAAATGTTATGGTGAAGATGTTGAATTGTAGATCGGGATGAGCAGAATCCCCTCCTGAATTCTCAAACCGAAATACCAAGGAAAACTCCTCCAAATGTTGAATCCTCCAATGGAGTTGCACCCTCCTAAAACCGTCAAACCCTATAATCTCGGCCCTGATGAAGGAGGCCTCCAAATGCCATGAAACTTGCTAGAAAGATATATCAGGACACTACAAGTCACTCTGTGAAGTCTCAGGGTCACATCTGAAGTATAACCCCTCCAAACTGAATAGATTTGAATCTCCAAAATGTCCTCCTTCTCTCCAATTCTTCCCAATGCTCTAGGAAATAATATGTACCGTAGAACTCTATCAAGAGGCACTAGAAATCATGGCCAAGGCCCTACAAGTAAAACCCAAGTTCTCAAATCTCCAGGGGATCCCTCAAACCCCTGGAACGAACCTTCCTTCAATAAATGGTTTGCCCCCCTTGCTGGAAAGCCCCAATGGTGTGCCCTCCTTCTCTTCTTGTGCCTCTGGTTGGTGTAGAACCCTCCTGCACTAAGTAGATATGGAACTAGAATGGTGTGGGAGAGTATTGCATCTCCTAGACCAAGCTCGGGACAGGCTAGGTGGAATATTTCACCATCGAATCGTCCTCTAGGGTTTGTTAAGTCAAAACCCTCAAAACCCCCAAGAGATGGGCCCTCTAGCTAGAAGCCAGAAATCCAAAGATAAACATACATGAATGAGTAGAGGCCCTTGCCTTTCCTTTATACTTTTTTCTCTCCTTGTCCCTCCAAGGTGACTTTCATTTTATTAATATTTAATTAATTAATTAAATCACTTTAATTAATTAATTAACCTTTTTACCTCTGAAAAACACCTTATCTCTCCTTGTGGCTTCCCTGGCCACCGAAAATCACTTCTCACCATCCCATCCTGTAGTGTTTCTTCTCCCAATTCCAATGAGCTATTACACTGAGAGGTTCCTCCAAGTAATGTGCCCAAAATGACCTCTTTAGTGAATTCAATTAACTTATAGCTCAAAATAATCAAAATTATGGAAATTGTCGGAATGCAACAGAACCAAAGCCAACTTGTGCGGAATGGCTCATAATGATGGAATATGATGAGAAATGCAATATGGACCCCACAATGCATCTCAATAACCCATGTAATCGCTATAACATCCATCTGGCTACTCTGGTCATCATAAACCTTTGCACTGTGATGATGTCCCAAAGTGAGGACATTACAATCCTCCCTGCTCGAAAATTTATTTTGCTCAAGCAATAACCAAATACCCTCAAATAAAATACAAGGATCCCATGTCCACCTATGGGATACACAGTAGAACCCATCCAAAGATGAACACTCATGCACTCTACCCCCTGGGTCCCATATCAAGTCATGAACTGCTAGCCCCTAGGAATCATAACCCTGAAATATACCAACTCCGGGAGTCTCCTACATATGACACCTAGCATCATCCCAGAATGAATCCATCCCCCAAGTCTCTAACAAGATCCATATGATCTCCATCAACTACTCATGTTGATGCCCGAATGAGGTGCTACAAGACCTCTGTGAAAGACCCACAAGCGATGCGCTCCTCTCAACACTGAAGCTCAATGAAAAGTTAGAATAACTTTCCCCTGCAATGGTCCACTCTCCCCTGTCAGTCAGTGAAATGCTCAATCCTGCAATTCCTGGGTCCCATGCTAATATCTGTCGAAGATCGCCATGTTGGTGATGCACTCTCTATATACGGGATCTCCTACTCCTGGATCCTCATGCTAAAATATTTGTGGCAAATGGACCTGCTTCCCAAAAGATGCATTTGTAAAAGAGCCTCTGTAGAAGTAGTACTTTTCCACCCACCTCCATGTCTAATCATGATGATCAAGAGTGAAAAGTTGCCTCGCTCTATCGGATAAATACCTGCAGGCCCACTCCAAATCAACCCCAGGTGGAGTATGTGGCTCTCTGGTGCAACTTGGGTCATCACGTTACAAAACATCCTGCTAACGAAGTGAACTCCCATATCCCATGGAAAACTTGGAAGTTTATCACTTCCAATCTATGTTGGCTACTCCTATGTTAGGAAGATCATTGTCTGAATCCCTCTATGCTCCACTTCTATCATCTAGCCTATGGTGCTCACCATCACGCGCCATGTCTCAGTTGGTTGCCTATGATGATCCACCTCTATCCTGCTGGATGCCGTAAGAGTACTCCTTTCAGGTGGTCTCGGCCTAGTCACTCTCCATGTCCTCAGCCGCTGTCTATCTCTCATCATGCTGTTGTCCATGATAAAAGTGTCTGGAAAAGGTAACAGAGACATCTGTAACTGACTATAGGGCTGAAATATACCACCTGCCTCGGTCAATCCCAAGGACTCGACCAATAGCATGTTTATCTGTACCGCTGATAACTGCTCACCTGTAGCCCTCACTAAACCACAATGATCAAGTACAACCAGAAGTAACTCCCCCAACTATTGGTAAACCAATCTCCATCTCCTATCACCCACACAACTACTTAAAGGGTGAAGGTGATATCTCATAACCATATGCTACTGCAAAGGAGTGGCCTCTGCATGCTCCCCTAAGTGTGTCTCCTCCCTACAAGGCAGTACACCCCTATGAATCCCACCATACATCTCGGCTTGTACCTGTGAGCTATCACTAATCACTGTATGCTCCGGCATACACATGTCGTCTCCTGTAGACTCATGTTGCATCATAGATCCTAGGAATACTACTGGATCAACCTCTACATGGAGGTCGACCGCTCTCGGAACACAAATGGAAGTGTCCTCCAACAACTGGTGCTCCTCTACTAGATCACCAACATTCTCTATCAACGTGACTGATTGATACATCCTAGTGTCCACTAAGACAAATGAAGTGGATCTCTGATGAATCTCCTCAAGAGACTCATCTGACCTAAACTCTGATTCTTGAAGGGTTTTCTGTGTGCCTCTCAAGAATCCTCGAGTGTTCTCCAACTCCTACTCCCTCAAAGCCTCATGATGCATATCACCAACCCTTAATAGATAGTCTCTGTTAGTCAACAACTATTGGTAGTCGGTCCTCATCACAGATACCCTCTCCCTGAAAGTATGAAAATCCTCCATGGAAAATCCTTCATCTGAACTACCATGTGCCACTAATGCTCTCCAACAGTAATCTTCCAGTAATGCATGCATGTCATCAATACGTCTAGTGGTTGTCATGATCATAGTCTCACTAACTCTCAACTGTCCTGCTAAGTGGTGTGACTCCTGATCATAGTCATGCTGAGGTACCACCTCATGCCTCTCATTACTAGTGCCATCACTAAAATCCTCAACAACACTCTCTGCAGAAGATAAAGTGATGAACTGTATGTTGTCTAATGTGCCACTAACTCTTCCCATACTAACTGCACATCATCCTCAACTACTAGCTCCCTATGAATCATACTGTATCCAGTGTGAGCAGTTGTATTCTCTTGTGCACTCAACCTGCTACTATCATCTGCACCTCAATCCCATATAGATGTATCCAGACACGTGTTATGGTCATTTTGACTGCGAAAGAGCACATCCTCATCCACGCAGGCCGATCCTAGAAGTAAGTGCTCCATAAACCTGTCAGTCTCCACAATCTGATCAACTAATGGAGTCTCCAAAAGACATGACTCAATCTCCTCATGTTGATCGGTATGTGTAAGTTCAACTGTCCATATGTCCTGGACCTCCTCCTATATCTGTGGATCTACATGTCCATGGTGTGCATCCCTCACACAAGGCTCCTCTATGCTACTGTTGTCCTCATATGTCGTAGTTATCATGGGAATCTGGAGAGATGGAAGATGTGTCACGGCATCCATAGGAAGCTCATCATCCCTAGGTGCTAACACATGTGAATCCTCACTAGGGTCACCACTCTGCTGAGGTGTAAGGTCATCAATGGTCTGTGATATTCCTGTTGATACACTGGTGCTATCGTCATGTCCATCCAACTACCCCTCCAATGTGAAAGGGTCACTATCCTCCTCAAGTGTGCTAGAATCATCAACCTCTGTGCAAGATTCACTATCACTAGACTCTGTGCAAGAGTCACTATCATCATTGGACTACTCCAGAAGTGTATCTATCTCTCCATCCTCACACACCTCAATGATATGCTTCTTACCCTTACCCCTACACCTATGATCTGGTTCCCAAGGCACCATGCAATTGTAGCAGAGTTGCGTGCTCCTAATGGGTGTGGGGTTTCTCTGTGCTTCCCTCCATCTAACTGTTGTGGCCATGTATTCCTCTGCTTGTTTGACCTTGAATGTAATCTCATATGTTCTCCACCTAGGATATTTCAAGGATAAGTACTGTGGGAAGGTTATTAGGGCCCTAGTTTCCTCACCAAGGTCATAGTAGTATTCCCATCTACTACGTACAGTCTCTCTAGTAAAATCCACAATATCCATCTCCTTTTATGGAAGACCCCTCTATGGCTCTGCATGTATGTGCTAATTCCCACTAGCTGACATGAATCTAACCTTTGATACCACTGTAATGATCCCAAGCCATTATACCAGGATCATCATGGTTTTGGGTGTCTTTAAACTTTTTACTCGTTGTGGTATTTCGTTAATCACTTCACTGACCTACTTGTTTACATGTGTTTACTTGCTGAATGGCCCCTTGATTTCAGCATTAGGGTTTACAGATGTGTTATATATGTGTATTTCAGGAATAAACAATAATATATAACCATGGAACATACCTCAACCATATGCAATATGATAGACAAGCCAAAACATCTCACATCTGATTTTATTCATGAAATAGAAGAACCTGCTACAATGAAGATGCTGATATGGAATACTCAACAGATGGCTAAGAAGATAGTAAATAGAAGCTGCTACAAAATGCTCCAAAGAAGACTACAATAAGCCTCCAAAGGCTAAATATACCATGAATACCAATACAAGAAGATCTGGGCCGTATGAAGCGTCAACCCCGAAGCTAGAAGATACCACATCTAGCTGAAACTGTCAACCCCTACAATTTCGGCCCTGATGAAGGAGGCCTCCAAATGCTATGTTGAAAATGTCAAATTGTAGATCAGGATGAGTAGAATCCCCTCCTGAAATCTCAAACTGAAATACCAAGGAAAGCTCCTCCAAATGTTGAATCCTCCAATGGAGTTGCACCCTCCTAAAATTGTCAAACCCTATAATTTCGGCCCTAATGAAGGAGGCCTCCAAATTCCCTAAAACTTGATAGAAATATAGATCGAGACATTGCAAGTCACTCTGTGAAGTCTCAGGGTCAGATCTGAAGTATAACCCCTCCAAACTGAATATATATGAATCTCCAAAATGTCCTCCTTCTTTCCAATTCGTCCCAATGCTTTAGGAAATAATATGTACCATAGAACTCTCTCAAGAGGCACTAGAAATCATGGCCAAGGCCATGCAAGTAAAACCCAAGTGCTCAAATCTCGAAGGGATCCCTCAAACCCTTGCAACGAACATTCCTTCAATAAATGGTGCGCCCCCCTTGCTGGAAACCCCAAATGATGTGTCATCCTTTTCTTCCTGTGCCTGTGGCTGGTGTAGAGCCCTCCTACACTAAGTAGATTTGGAACTAGAATGGTGTGGGAGAGTATTGCATCTCCAAGACCAAGCTTGGGACAATCTAGGTGGAATCGTTCACCACCGAATCGTCCTCTAGTGTTTGTTAAGTCAAAACCCTCAAAACCCCCAAGAGATGGGCCCTCTAGCTAGAAGCCAGAAATTGAAAGATAAACATACATGAATGAATGAGTAGAGACCCTTGCCTTTCCTTTATACTTTTTTCTCTTCTTGTCCCTCCAAGGTGACTTTCATTTTATTAATATTTAAGTAATTAATTAATTAACCTTTTTACCTCTGAAAAACACCTTATCTCTCCTTGTGGCTTCCCTGGCCACTGAAAGTCACTTCTCACCATCCCATCCTGTAGTGTTTCTTCTCCCAATTCCAATGAGCTATTACACTGAGAGGTTCCTCCAAGTAATGTGCCCAAAATGACCTCTTTAGTGAATTCAATTAACTTATAGCTCAAAATAGTCAAAATTATGGAAATCGTCGGAATGCAACAGAACCAAAGCCAACCTGTGCAGAATGACTCATAATGATGGAATATGATGAGAAATGCAAACTGGACCCCACAATGCCTCTCAATAACCCATGTACTCGCTATAACATCCATCTGGCTACTCTGGTCATCATAAACCTCTGCATTGTGATGATGTCTCAAAGTGGGGACATTACAGTGGATGACACATGGGTGCCACGTGGGCATGGGAGAGTTTTAGAAATAAGGCCTGAAACTTTAGGAGACCATAATTTTTTATCCGAAGCTCGGATTTGAGTATGGTTACAGTTGTTGGAAAACTCTTGACGAGAAGAAGATGATGGTTCCCTCAAAAATAGGCTTTGATATGGATAAGGAAAATCAAAATTTTTATACGTTACCCCTTTCAGAGAACCTAAGGGGAGGGTAGGTTCCAGAAAGGTATTTTTTTGTATGTGTGCATATAGCAGATGCAAGATGCTACTAGGAGATAGATCTTGAGAGCTTATTCCTAAGGTTACTATCGGGAAGCGATAATCCATCCTCCTCATATCTCTTAAGATAGTTTGTGTATGCATTAGATCTAGGTGAGAACCATAGGGATCTAACCTATGGTTTTTCATTGATTGTAATAAGGTCAATCAGAGGTCATGCTTATCCATAGACGCGATACTCTACAACAACTTCTCCTTCTTACATCCAAGTTGATTATTTAGAGAAAGTAAATTCCCCTTAGTTTAGAGTTTCTCAATAAAAAGTTCAATTTTATTTCCAATTAATATTCATTATAGTTGATTCTTGAATGCATTTAAGAAAGTAAATTCCCTTTAGTTCAAGTCTTTTCAAGACAATGTTAAATTTAATATCAAATTGAAATATGTTAAAAGCATATTGTTTCATTCTTTTGAGTGATTTTAAGAAAGTAAATTCTCTTTAGTTCAAGTCTTTTAAAGCCAATGTTGAATTTAATTTCAAATTGAAATATGTTAAACACATATTGTTTCATTCTTTTAAGGATTTTTTAGAAAAAAATTAGTTTGATATAAATTACTTTAATTTTTTCCACTATCATCTATGAAAAAAAAGAAACAATGCGATACTCACATTTCTTCAAGTTGTTAATCACCAATAATATGATATCCAAAATTTTTGAAATTGATACTCACAATTATTCAAGTTGTTAATCACCAATAATATGATACCCCCAAAAAATTAAATTGCTAACCCACTCAAGCAGTGTATTACCTAAAATTATTCAAAATGCCAATTACACCATGTGAACGAGTCTTAGTTAAGAAGAAACAACAACTTTTATTTGTAAACAAATGTTTTAAACCCATAAAAAAACATGCATTTTGATGAAGAATATTAAATGTAAATGTGGTTATATGATCGTGGAAAGAAATATTCAGGAAAGAATATGTTTATTATGAATGTGGAAACAAATCCTCAACAAAGTATAATGGATATTGACTTTGATTTATTATCAAGAAAACAATAAACAATTACATATAATAGTAAGAAAAGAAATTATACCCCAAAAAGGACACATTTTTTGTATTTTTCTTTGGTTTCATGTAGCTATGAAATATCTTTTCAAGGCTTAGTTTCCTACATCAACATGAAGAAGTGATATAACATGACGGAATAATTGTGTTTATGCTACAATATTCTTGAATATGATTGGCATGCCATTTTTAGGTTGTAAAGTAATCATAGAAATGGGGGTGTGTTTGTAAACAGGAGAGAGACTGAACGATAATCTTTGTAAAATCATGGCTAGGACAGTCTTGGCCTCGAAAATGGCAAAATTTTGACCAACACATTTTCTTGGACCCAAGGAAAATGGAATGAATGCATTTTCATGAATGGACGCCCTTGAAGTACCCTCTGCAAATCTCTCTGGCTTAAACAAATTTGCATTTGGACCCCAGAACTTCTCATTGTGATGCATTACCAAGATTGGTAAGGTCAAGGATGCAGCTTTTGGAAGAGAGAATTGGCCAAGCTTGATCTCTTTGTATGTTTGTCTTACTAATATAGTGGCAGGTGGATATAGCCTTAGTGTTTCATTCAACACCATAGTCATCTGTCAACCAAAGAAAAAAAATCATCAGTACAACTTAAATAACAAATAATAATATATATATAAATACCAAAATAGCTTACCAAATTTATTTTTCGGTTGACATGAGCCAACCCTTCTAAAGTGAAGGATATAATGATACCTTAGAGGGTTGTGCCCTACTACCATCTACTCAACTATTGGATAGTATTGTGATTGCCCTACTACCATCTACTCAACTACTAGATAGTATTGTGATTGCAATTAGTAATGTGTGCTTAATATTGTTGAAATAAAAATTACCAAACTCACATGAGGATGGCTCAACAAGATTGAAGAGTAAGAATTAACTTTAAAATACACTAAATTTTATTGATAATTCTACATACTACAAAAGGCCATGGATTTTTCAATAGTTGATAGATCTCCTAGTAGTGTGTGCTGAAATTGGGGAAAAAAACAAGCAAAGCACTCTTATCTATTCTTTTCTATAATTGTATTGATAGGAGACTCATTTTGGAGGGTGAGACTCACATTTGACTTCCAAGTCTTGATCAAATTCATCTTTAAATTGAATAAGTATGACTCAAAAGAGATGCCTAATCTTGTTTCTTCAAAGAGCAAAGTGAAAGTAGACAATCAAAAGAGTCTAGACCTAGCTACTTCATATAATGATGCCTACTTGATAATTTTCAAATAAGATTTTGGTTCTATAGATGATTAACAATTTGTTACAAATAATCTACATAAATACAACCACCTTGAGGAGATACACATTAAATACTTTTAATAGCATTTTCAAAGTGAGCAAGATAGAGATTGGGTAATTTAAGACAAAGGATAGATACTAAAAAAAAATCAATACTATTTTGGGAATCAACATTGGGTGAACCATGTTGATTGCTCAACTAACAACTTTTAGGATTATTAAAAAGTAACGAGCAATGTTCATATTAAATAGGGGACAATATGGGATAATAATGCATAAGTAATAATGAATAGATTAAAATTATGGTACAACGCATTCTTACTACTATGACTTCATGCTACCATAGTAGCATGTAGGTACCATGGAGAAGACTTTCAAGTGAGGAGTTTAGTTTCTATGTGATTATGTGATTTTTTTGGAATTTGTGTGACTTTTGGAATTTTTGTAACTACATAGAAAAATTTGCTATCTTTTGGTTGTAAACGTTTCTTATCTTTATACATTTTTTTTTTCTTCCTTGTTGAACCTATTTATCACAAAGTAGTCCATTTTGATGACAAATGGAAGATGGACATATACAAAGTAATAGAATTGTGTGGGGTATACTATACAAATGGCATACATATCCTTATGGAAAGTATAGTGTTAAAGAACCTTTCATCAGAAAAATAGTCCATTCAACTTCGGAGAAGTTTCAACTTCTAGATTAAAACTACATATACAGATCAAAACCTATAGGTTATTGAGTCAAAACCAAAAGAAAGTTTCAACTTCTAGATTAAAACTACAAATACAGAACAAAACCAATAGGTTATTGAGTCAAAACCAAAAGGACAATTTTAGGAAAGATGTAGACACTTGAGCCTGGAGAAAAAACAACAAGCATAGTAGCTTTCCATGCTTATGTAGAGTGGGGGAACTTGTGTGACTGCCTTATGGTTCTATGGTATATCAATATTGATGTACAATAAAAGTGAGTCCTAATGAAATATATGATGCATTTTTCAAACAAAAATGAAGATTGAAGTTTTGTTAATTAACAAAATATAAAAAATGACATTGAATACATACCGATTTCATCCTGCTGAGCATGTTTGCATCTGGTATATCTGTGCCACAAACACTAAGAACTTCTTTCCTTAATACTTCTTGCCATTCCGGATTTATTGCAAGTAAGAACATAGCCCAAGTTAATAGATTGGAAGTTGTCTCATGGCCTGCAAAGAAAAATGTCTTGCATTCGTCCATGATTTCATCAATAGTCATGCTTAGATTTCTTTGGGACCCGCCCAATTCCTTTTGGTTGGCAGCCAACATGATTCCAAG
>SNQJ01S0032716.1:175374-185551 GCA_010110895.2 Picea sitchensis
TACCATAGAACTCTCTCAAGAGGCACTAGAAATCATGACCAAGGCCCTACAAGTAAAACCCAAGTTCTCAAATATCCAACGGATCCCTCAAACCCCTGGAATGAACCTTCCTTCAATAAATGGTTCGCCCCCCTTGCTGGAAAGCCCCAATGGTGCACCCTCCTTCTCTTCGTGTGCCTATGGTTGGTGTAGAACCCTCCTGCACTAAGTAGATATGGAACTAGAATGGTGTGGGAGAGTATTGCATCTCCGATACCAAGCTTAGGACAAGCTAGGTAGAATATTTCACCATCGAATCACCCTCTAGGGTTTGTTAAGTCAAAACCCTCAAAACCCCCAAGAGATAGGCCCTCTAGCTAGAAGCCAGAAATCCAAAGATAAACATACATGAATGAATGAGTAGAGGCCCTTGCCTTTCCTTGATACTTTTTTCTCTCCTTGTCCCTCCAAGGTGACTTTCATTTTATTAATATTTAATTAATTAATTAAATCACTTTAATTAATTAATTAAATCACTTTAATTAATTAATTAACCTTTTTACCTCTGAAAAACACCTTATCTCTCCTTGTGGCTTCCCTGGCCACTGAAAATCACTTCTCACCATCCCATCCTGTAGTGTTTCTTCTCTCGATTCCAATGAGTTATTACACTAAGAGGTTCCTCCAAGTAATGTGCCCAAAATGACCTCTTTAGTGAATTCAATTAACTTATAACTCAAAATAGTCAAAATTATGGAAATTGTCGGAATGCAATGGAACTAAAGACAACCTGTGCGGAATGGCTCATAATGATGGAATATGATGATAAATGAAATATGGACCCCACAATGCCTCTCAATAACCCATGTAATCACTATAACATCCATCTCGCTACTCTGGTCATCATAAACCTCTGCACTGTGATGATGTCCCAAAGTGGGGACATTACAGTCCTCCCTACTAGAAAATTGCTTGTGCTCAAGCAATAACCAAATACCCTCAAATAAAATACCAAGATCCCATGTCCACATGTGGGATACACAGTAGAACCCATCCAAACATGAACACTCATGCACTCTACCCCCTGGGTCCCATATCAAGTCATGAACTGCTAGCCCCTGGGAAGCATAACCCTGAAATATACCAACTCCAGGAGTCTCCTGCATATGACACCTAGCATCATCCCAGAATGAATCCATCCCCCAAGTCTCTAACAAGATCCATATGATCTCCATCAACTGCTCATGTTGATGCCTGAATGAGGTGCTACAAGACCTCCGTGAGAGACCTGCAAGCGATGCGCTCCTCTCAACACTCAAACTCAATGGAAAGTTAGAATAAATTTCCGCTGCAATGGTCCACTCTCCCCTGTCAGTCAATGAAATGCTCAATCCTGCAATCCCTGGGTCCCATGCTAATATCTGTCAAAGATTTCCATGTTGATGATGCACTCTATATATACGGGATCTCCTACTCCTGGATCCTCATGCCAAAATATCTGTGGCAAATGGACCTGCTGCCCAAAAGCTGCATCTGTAAAAGAGCCTCTGTAGAAGTAGTACTTTTCCACCCACCTCCATGTCCGATCATGATGATCAAGAGTGAAATTCACCTCGCTCTATTGGATAAATACCTGCAGGCCCACTCCAAATCAACCCCAGGTCGAGTATGTGGCTCTCTGGCGCAACCTGGGTCATCATGTAATGAAACATCCTGCAAACCAAGTGAAATCCCAGATCCCATGGCAAACTTGGAAGTTTATCACTTCCAATCTTTGTTGGCTACTCCTGTGTCAGGCAGATCATTGTCTGAATCCCTCTGTGCTCCACTTCTATCATCTAGCCTATGGTGCTCACCATCACGTGCCTCGTCTCAATTGGTTTCCTATGACGATCCACCTCTATCCTGTTAGATGTCGTAAGAGTACTCCTGTCAGGTGGCCTCAGCCTAGTCACTCTCCATGTCCTCAGCCACTATCTATCTCTCCTCATGCTGTTGTCCATGATAAAAGTGTTTGGAAAAGGTAACAGAGACATCTGTAGCTGACTATAGGGCTGAAAAATACCACCTGCCTTGGTCAATCCCAAGGACTCGACCAATAGCATGTCTATCTATACCGTTGATAACTGCTCGCATGTAGCCTTCACTAAACCCCAATGATCAGGTACAACCAAAAGTAACTCCCCCAACTATTAGTAAACCAATCTCCATCTCCTATCACCCACGCAACTGCTGAAAGGGTGAAGGTGATATCTCATAACCATATGTTGTTGCAAAGGAGTGACCTCTGCATGCTCCCATAAGTGTGTCTCCTCCTTGCAAGGCAGTACACCCCTATGAATCCCACCATACATTTCGGCTTGTACCGGTGAGCTATCACTAATTACTGTATTCTCCGACATACTCATGTCGTCTCTTGTAGACTCATGTTGCATCATAGATCCTAGGCATACTGCTGGATCAACCTCTACATGGAGGTCAACCGCTCTTGGAACACAAATGGAAGTGTCCTCCACCAATTGGTGCTCCTCTGCTAGATCACCAACATTCTCTATCAACGTGACTAATTGATACATCCTAGTGTCCACTAACACAGATGAAGTGGATCTCTAACGAATCTCCTCAAGAGACTCATCTGACCTAGACTTTGATTCTTGAATGGTTTTCTGTGTGCCTCTCAAGAACCCTCGAGTTCTCTCCAACTCCTGAGTGAGTCGGTCCATCTCCAACTCTTGCTCCCTCAGAGCCTCATAATGCATCTCACCAACCCTCAATAGATAGTCTCTGTCATTCAACAACTACTGGTAGTCGTTCCTCATCACAGATACTCTCTCCCTGAGAGTATGAACATCCTCCATGGAAAATCCCTCATCTGAACTACCATGTGCCACTGATGCTCTCCAACAATAATCTTCCAGTAATGCATGCATGTCATCAATACATCTAGTGGTTGTCATTATCATAGTCTCACTAACTCTCAATTGTCCTGCTAAGTGGTGTGACTCCTGATCATAGTCATGCTGAGGTACCACCTCATGCCTCTCATTGCTAGTGCCATCACTAAAATCCTCAACAACACTCTCTGCAGAAGATAAAGTGATGAATTGTCTGCTGTCTAATGTTCCACTAACTCTGCCCATACATAACTCCACATCATCCTCAACTGCTAGCTCCCTATGAATCATACTGTATCCGGTGTGAGCAGTTGTATCCTCTTGTGCACTCAACCTGCTACTATCATCTGTGCCTCAATCCCATATAGATGTATCCATATACGTGCTATGGTCATTTTTACTGTGAAAGAGTGCATCCTCATCCACGTAGGCCGATCCTAGAAGAAGTGCTCCATAAACCTGTCAGTCTCCACAATCTTATCAACTAATGGAGTCTCCAAAAGACATGAGTCGATCTCCTCATGTTGATCGGTATGTGTAAGTTTAAATGTCCATATGTCCTAGACCTCCTCCTGTATCTGTGGATCTACATGTCCATGGTGTGCATCCCTCACACAAGGCTCCTCTATGCTACTGCTATCCTCATATGGCGTAGTTATCATGGGAATCTAGAAAGATGGAAGATGTGTCACGACCACCATAGGAAGCTCATCATCTCTAGATGCTAACACGTGTGAATCCTCACTAGGGTCACCACTCTGCTGAGGTGTAAGGTCATCAATGGTCTGTGATATGCTTGTTGATACACTGGTGCTATGTTCATGTCCATCCAACTGCCCCTCTAATGTGAAAGGGTCACTATCCTCCTCAAGTGTGCTAGAATCATCAACCTCTATGCAAGAGTCACTATCACTAGACTCTGTGCAAGCGTCACTATCATCATTGGACTAATCCAAAAGAGTATATATCTCTCCATCCTCACACACCTCAATGATATGCTTCTTACCCTTACCCCTACACCTATGATCTGGTTCCCAAGGCACCATGCAATTGTAGCAGAGTTGAGTGCTCCGAATGGGAGTGGGGTTTTTCTGTGCTTCCCTCCATCTAGCTGTTTTGGCCATGTATTCCTCTGCTTGTTTGACCTTGAATGTAATCTCATCTGTTCTTCACCTAGGATATTTCAAGGATAAGTATTGTGGGAAGGTTATTAGGGCCCTAGTTTCCTCACCAAGGTCGTAGTACTAGTATTCCCATCTACTACGTATAGTCTCTCTAGTAAAATCCACAATATCCATCTCCTTTTATGGAAGACCCCTCTATGGCTCTGCATGTATGTGCTAATTCCCACTAGCTGACAAGAATCTAACCTTTGATACCACTGTAAAGATCCCAAGCCATTATACCAGGATCATCATGATTTTGGGTGTCTTTAAACTTTTTACTCATTGTGGTATTTCGTCAATCACTTCATTGACCTACTTGTTTACATGTGTTTACTTGCTGAATGGCCCCTTGATTTTGGCATTAGGGTTTACTGATGTGTTATATATGTGTATTGCAGGAATAAACAATAATATATAACCATGGAACATACCTCAACCATATGCAATATGATAGACAAGCCAAAACATCTCACATCTGATTTTATTCATGAAATAGAAGAACCTGCTACAATGAAGATGCTGATATGGAATCCTCAACAGATGGCTAAGAAGATAGAAAATAGAAGCTGCTACAAAATGCTCCAAAGACGGCTACAATAAGCCTCCAAAGGCTAAATATACCATGAATACCAATACAAGAAGATCTGGGCCGTATGAAGTGTCAACCCTGAAGCTAGAAGATGCCACATTTGGATGAAACTGTCAACCCCTACAATTTTGGCTCTGATGAAGGAGGCCTCCAAATGCTATGTTGAAGATCTCGAATTGTAGATCGGGATGAGTAGAATCCCCTCCTGAAATCTCAAACTGAAATAGCAAGGAAAACTCCTCCAAATGTTGAATCCTCCAATGGAGTTGTACCCTCCTAAAATTGTCAAACCCTATAATTTTGGCCCTGATGAAGGAGGCCTCCAAATGCCTCGAAAATTGCTAGAGAGATAGATCGAGACACTGCAAGTCACTCTATGAAGTCTCAGGGTCAGATCTGAAGTATAACCCCTCCAAACTAAATATATATGAATCTCCAAAATGTCCTCCTTCTCTCCAATTCGTCCCAATGCTTTAGGAACTAATATGTACCATAGAACTCTCTTAAGAGGCACTAGAAATAATGGCCAAAGCCCTACAAGTAAAACCCAAGTGCTCAAATCTCCAAGGGATCCCTCAAACCCTTGCAAAGAACCTTCCTTCAGTAAATGGTGCACCCCCCTTGCTGGAAACCCCCAATGATGTGCCCTCCTTCTCTTCTTGTGCATGTGGATGGTGTAGAGCCCTCCTGCACTAAGTAGATATGGAACTAGAATGGTGTGGGAGAGTATTGCATCTCTGAGACCAAGCTTGGGACAATCTAGGTGGAATCGTTCACCACCGAATCGTCCTGGGATGTTTGTTAAGTCAAAACCCTCAAAACCCCCAAGAGATGGGCCCTCTAGCTAGAAGCCAGAAATCCAAAGATAAACATACATGAATGAATGAGTAGAGACCCTTGCCTTTCCTTTATACTTTTTTCTCTCCTTGTCCCTCCAAGGTGACTTTCATTTTATTAATATTGAATTAATTAATTAAAGAACTTTAATTAATTAATTAACCTTTTTACCTCTGAAAAACACCTTATCTCTCCTTGTGGCTTCCCTGGCCATTAAAAGTCACTTCTCACCATCCCATCCTATAGTGTTGCTTCTCCCAATTCCAATGAGCTATTACACTGAGAGGTTCCTCCAAGTAATGTGCCCAAAATGACCTCTTCAGTGAATTCAATTAACTTATAGCTCAAAATAGTCAAAATTATGGAAATCGTCAGAATGCAACGGAACCAAATCCAACCTATGCGGAATGGCTCGTAATGATGGAATATGATGAGCAATGCAAACGGGACCCCACAATGCCTCTCAATAACCCCTGTACTCGCTATAACATCCATTTGGCTACTCTGGTCATCATAAACCTCTGCATTGTGATGATGTCCCAAAGTGGGGACATTACAACGGATGACACATGGGTGCCATGTGGGCATGGGAGAGTTTTGGAAATAAGACCTGAAACTTTAGGAGACCATAAATTTTTATCTGAAGCTCGGATTTGAGCATGGTTACAGTTGTTGGAAAACTCTTGACGAGAAGAAGATGACGGTTCCCTCAAAAATAGGCTTTGATATGGATAAGGAAAATCAAAATTTTTATACGTCACCCCTTTAAGAGAACCTAAGGGGAGGGTAGGTTACAGAAAGGTATGTTTGTTGTATGTGTGCATATAGCATATGTAAGATGCTACTAGGAGATAGATCTTGAGAGATTATTCCTAAGGTTACTATCGGGAAACGATAATCCATCCTCCTCATATCTCTTAGGATAGTTTGTGTATGCATTAGATCTAGGTGAAAACCATAGGGATCTAACCTATGGTTTTTCATTGATTGTAATAAGGTCAATCAGAGGTCATGTTTATACATAGACGCGATACTCTACAACACCTTCTCCTTCTTACATCCAAGTTGATTATTTAGAGAAAGTATATTCCCCTTAGTTTAGAGTTTCTCAACAAAAAGTTCAATTTTATTTCCAATTAATATTCATTATAGTTAGATATAATGAGATCCCTTCAACTCTTATATCCAAGTTGATTCTTGAGTGCTTTTAAGAAAGTAAATTCCCTTTAGTTCAAGTCTTTTCAAGACAATGTTAAATTTAATATCAAATTGAAATATGTTAAAAACATTTTGTTTCATTCTTTTGAGTGATTTTAAGAAAGTAAATTCTCTTTAGTTCAAGTCTTTTAAAGCCAATGTTGAATTTAATTTCAAATTGAAATATGTTAAACACATATTGTTTCATTCTTTTAGGGATTTTTTAGAAAAAAATTAGTTTGATATAATTTACTTTAATTTTTTCCACTATCATCTATGAAAAAAAAGAAACAATGCGATACTCACAATTCTTCAAGTTGTTAATCACCAATAATATGATACCCAAAATTTTTGAAATTGATACTCACAATTCTTCAAGTTGTTAATCAACAATAATATGATACCCAAAAAAAATTAAATTGCTAACCCACTCAAGCAATGTATTACCTAAAATTATTCAAAATGCCAATTACACCATGTGAACGAGTCTTAGTTAAGAAGAAACAACAACTTTTATTTGTAAACAAATGTTTTAAACCCATAAAAAAACATGCATTTTAATGAAGAATATTAAATGTAAATGTGGTTATATGATCGTGGAAAGAAATATTGAGGTAAGCATATGTTTATTATGAATGTGGAATCAAATCCTCAACAAAGTATAATGGATATTGACTTTGATTTATTATCAAGAAAACAATAAACAATTACATAAAATAGTAAGCAAAGAAATTATACCCCAAAAAGGACCAATTTTTTTGTATTTTTCTTTGGTTTCATGTAGCTATGAAATATTTTTTGGAGGCTTAGTTTCCTACATCAACATGAAGAAGTGATATAACATGATGGAATAATTGTGTTTATGCTACAATATTCTTGAATATGATTGGCATGCCATTTTTAGGTTGTAAAGTAATCATAGAAATGGGGGCGTGTTTGTAAACAGGAGAGAGACTGAACGATAATCTTTGTAAAATCATGGCTAGGACAGTCTTGGCCTCGAAAATGGCAAAATTTTGACCAACACAATTTCTTGGACCCAAGGAAAATGGAATGAATGCATTTGCGTGAATGGACGCCCTTGAAGTACCCTCTGCAAATCTCTCTGGCTTAAACAAATTTGCATCTGGACCCCAGAACTTCTCATCGTGATGCATTACCAAGATTGGTAAGGTCAAGGATGCAGCTTTTGGAAGAGAGAATTGGCCAAGCTTGATCTCTTTGTATGTTTGTCTTACTAACATAGTGGCAGGTGGATATAGCCTTAGTGTTTCATTCAACACCATAGTCATCTGGCAACCAAAGAAAAAAAATCATCAATACAACTTAAATAACAAATAATAATATATATATATATACCAACATAGCTTACCAAATTTATTTTTGGGTTGACATGAGCCAACCCTTCTAAAGTGAAGGATATAATGATACCTTAGAGGGTTGTTCCCTACTACCATCTACTCAACTACTGGATAGTATTGTGATTGCCCTACTACCATCTACTCAACTACTAGATAGTATTGTGATTGCAATTAGTAATGCGTGCTTAATATTGTTGAAATAAAAATTACCAAACTCACATGAGGATGGATCAACAAAATTGAAGAGTAAGAATTAACTTTAAAATACACTAAATTTTATTGATAATTCTACATACTACAAAAGGCCATGGATTTTTCAATAGTTGATAGATCTCCTAGTAGTGTGTGCTAAAATTGGGGAAAAAAACAAGCAAAGCACTCTTATCTATTCTTTTCTATAATTGTATTGATAGGAGACTCATTTTGGAGGGTGAGACTCACATTTGAATTCCAAGTCTTGATCAAATTCATCTTTAAATTGAATAAGTATGACTCAAAAGAGATGCCTAATCTTGTTTCTTCAAAGAGCAAAGTGAAAGTAGACAATCAACTCTAAAGAGTCTAGACCTAGCTATTTCATATAATGATGCCTACTTGATAATTTTCAAATAAGATTTTGGTTCTACAGATGATTGACAATTTGTTACAAATAATCTACAGAAATACAACCACCTTGAGGAGATACACATTGAATACTTTCTACAGAAATACAACCACCTTGAAGAGATACACATTGAATACTTTTAGTAGCATTTTCAAAGTGAGCAGAGATAGAGCTTGAGTAATTTAAGACAAAGGATAGATACTAAAAAAAATCAATACTATTTTGGGAATCAACATTGGGTGAACCATGTTGATTGCTCAACTAACAACTTTTAGGATTATTAAAAAGTAACGAGCAATGTTCATATTAAATAGGGGACAATATGGGATAATAATGCACAAGTAATAATGAATAGATTAAAATTATGGTACAACGCATTCTTACTACTATGACTTCATGCTACCATAGTAGCATGTAGGTACCATGGAGAAGACTTCCAAGTGAGGAGTTTAGTTTCTATGTGATTATGTGATTTTTTGGAATTTGTGTGATTTTTGGAATTTTTGGAACTATATAGAAAAATTTGTTATCTTTTGTTTGTAAACGTTTCTTATCTTTATACATTTTTTTTTCTTCCTTGTTGAACCTATTCGTCACAAAGCAGTCCATTTTGACAAAGTAGTCCATTTTGATGACAAATGGAAGATGGACATATACAAAGTAATGGAATTGTGTGGGGGTATACTATACAAATGGCAGACATATCCTTATGGAAAGTATGGTGTTAAAGAACCTTTCATAAAAAAAAATAGTCCATTCAATTTCGGAGAAGTTTCAGCTTCTATATTAAAACTACATATACAGATCAAAACCAATAGGTTATTGAGTCAAAACCAAAAAAAAGTTTCAGCTTCTATATTAAAACTACATATACAGATCAAAACCAATAGGTTATTGAGTCAAAACCAAAAGGACAATTTTAGGAAAGATGTAGACACTTGAGCCTGGAGAAAAAACAAGCATAGTAGCTTTCCATGCTTATGTAGAGTGGGGTAACTTGTGTGACTGCCTTATGGTTCTATGGTATATCAATATTGATGTACATTAATAGTGAGTCCTAATGAAATATATGATGCATTTTTCAAACAAAAATGATGATTGAAGTTTTGTTAATTAACAAAATATAAAAAATGACACTGAATACATACCGATTTCATCCTGCTGAGCATGTTTGCATCTGGTATATCTGTGCCACAAACACTAAGAACTTCTTTCCTTAATACTTCTTTCCATTCCGGATTTATTGCAAGTAAGAACATAGCCCAAGTTAATAGATTGGAAGTTGTCTCATGGCCTGCAAAGAAAAATGTCCTGCATTCGTCCATGATTTCATCAATAGTCATGCTTAGATTTTTTTGGGACCCGCCCAATTCCTTTTGGTTGGTAGCCAACATGATTCCAAGCAGATCATTTCCATAGCCAACATGTGTTCCTGTTGTTGTTTTGGGCTCCAACCTGGCTTGAATTATAGAATTCAAGATTTCTTTAACTCTTCTATCAATCTTCCACGCATACCTGTTCTTCCTTGTAGGAATATATCTAGCAAAATT
>SNQJ01S0032717.1:14793-36016 GCA_010110895.2 Picea sitchensis
GCACATGGTACAAAGCTCTTGCTAAAGGTGAACGAGCGTTAAGGGATTTAAGTATACTTAATTTCAAACGTTGAAGCTTCTCCCAGCCCTCATTTAATTGTGTTGGAATCCGCGTTTGAAATCCGAAATAATTTCAGAAAAACCAACTTAGAGGGAGGGAAAGGGGAAATTTTACACGGTTAAGGAGTTCGGGGTTTTACGCTGAGCAGGCGTTTCTAGACAGCCGAGATTGTGGATTCGCTTTAAATTAAGGGAGCCAGACTATGTTATAGGCTTATTCGCAGCGTGGACAGTGTTCTTTCGGAATGGAAAGGCCCAGGTTCCATACTTGTCTGAATATATTTAAAGGTTTTTTTTTATGTTTTTTATTTCCTTTAATGGCTGAGGACACATAGGGCGTTCTAGGTGGAGGATGATGGGGAGCTTGCGTTGGTGTAGATTTGAGCTTGGCAGCTTTCTCAGTAATTGTTGGCTCTAACGGCTATGTTGACTATGTTGATAGGATAATATAATAATTGATATCTCAAAGAACGTGGGTAAAGAAGTTAATAATAAAGATGATGTGGCAAGAGACTATAGGTTTAAAATTAGAAGGGGAGTTTTCAATAATGGTATGAATGGACAGTAATGGTGGTTTCTCAAAACCTGTCAACCTGTTGACAGGTTTTGGACAATACTTGTCCCTAAGATGTTTTCCGCATAAAAATAATTAGGCATAATAAAAAATAATATATTGATATGACTAAAAATAAAAGATTTGAGAAGTTGTCTAAAAATAAAAGTAATAAAAAATAATATATTAATGTGACTAAAAATAAAAGATGTGAATATTGTGATAGGTAGGATATGTATATTTTCAAAATAAATTAAAAATTATAATTCTTTTAATATAAATAATCATATTTATATTAAAATATATTAAAATTATAGCAACTCACTTTTTACACTAAAATCCATGTAATTATGGTTGAAAGTTGTCTAAAAAAATAATATATTGATATGACTAAAAGAAGTAAATCACTTTTTACACTAAAACCCATGTAACTATGGTTGAAAGTTGTCTATAAAAAATAATATATTGATATGACTAAAAGAAAAATATGTGACTAGTGGGAGGTATATTTACAAATATTTTTTTATGATTGAATTAAATGGAAAAGTTGTCAACTAAAAAAGAAGAGATGTAACTATATAAATAAAATGAGCTTTTAAAAAAATGTCAATATCCTTAAACAATTAATCTCTTTGTGTTTTAGTCTTAAATAGCATAACATAAAATATAAATATAAATTTATAATCTGTTAATTATATGATGATGATTATTATTAACATCCATTAAGATCCAATTGGTCTATTTGACCTTAAGAGGGTAAGTGATTGCTTGTGATTCTTTAGAATTTTGTTTCTGTGCTCGAAAAGCATTAAGAGAAGCTTTCCACGATCACCATACTTTTGTTGAGTTAAGATGTTAGGAAGGTTGGTAGTGTGATAAATATTTTGAAAATGAGATATAATATGGGTATAGGCTGGAAAATCTAAGAGAAAATGATTTCCATCTTCAACCTTCTTAGTGTCACAAAGGTGACACACTCTTTCATCCCATGGCGTTTTAGGAATTGACTAATGCCCAATTTCATTATGGATCTTGTGAGAATTTGTTCTTATCTTAGCAATGTTTTTTTTTTTCTTTACACTTGGCAAACCAGATAAATAATTTGATCTTCTAGATTAGGGTTGATTACATCTTTATAATACCTTAATTTTCTTTTTTCCTCTAACTATTTATCACACCACATTTTCTCTTTAAATTTTGATTTGACATTTTTTTTAATAGTATATTTTTTCTGCAAAATAGTTTCTTCCATGATTCCCCAATAGTTTAGCCAAGACCGAGAGTCTTTATGCCATCCTCGCTTGAGTCGATGGTGGTTATGACTTGATTTTGAAGCAATTTTAGGTAGCCTCTTGTTTTCTGTGTTGTTTAACTTGTTCTTATACATTAGTTATCTAGTCATAGCCATTCTCTCAATGGGGGAGAGACTTGTTTCTAAGAGGAGGATGGGATAGGGCGTATTTCCTTTAATTTTGAGATTATAGGTTATAAAATTCTTTTGTATTTTCTCTATCTTTCTCCAGGATTCACGAGAGATACTACAACCCCATACTTCACATCCATAAAGAATAACAGGTGTAACAAGAGTCTCAAAGATGAGTTTCTTCTTATCACAACTCCAAAGATCAGTTGATTTACAATTGTTTTCAAGCCCATAATAAGATTTTCATCCCCCAATAATCCTTTTCTCAATGCTATAATTCCAATTGAGCTTGTGGTGAATATCAATTCCAAGATATTTGTATGAAGTCACTTCCTCCAAGTTGTTTTTGTCATATACAAATGTATCATAAGAGATCTTATTGGATTTAATAATCATGACCTTAGTCTTATCAGTATTAACAGTCATACCCATATTGGAGAAAAAATCCTTGAGGATTCTTAGTTGGTTTTCAAGATCATGGGGACTCCTTGCCATAAGAACGATATTATCAGCATAAAGAAGAGGATTGATGACTATAAAAGTGAGATCAGGGCTGACACAACCTGCTTTTTCCAAGCATTCTTCTAACTTGTCAATGTATATGCCAAAAAGGGTAGGGGACAAGGGACAACCTTGTTTGACTCCGATATTGCAGTTATTCTATTTTGACCAGCCCTCAGTGTTTTTAAACTTAGCAATAACGTTCTCATACATCCTTATTGCACCTGACCTCAACTCGAGAGACACTTTTATCTCTTCCAACCTATTCCAAAGTGTTTTCCTAGGAACCATGTCAAAAGATTTTCTAAAGTCAACAAAACGACAAAAAAAATTGGTTTTAATATTGTGGAACTCCTCTACAATGATCCTAAAAGTAACAAGATGGTTTACAATTGAATGATATCTCATAAACCCAACGTGGCCTTTAGATCTTTTACTGTGACTTTTTAGCCAAAGGCTAATCTTAAAATCTAAATCATTTAAATAATATAATAATATATAACGAAGGACATAATACATGTTTAAAAATTTATATATATAAATAATATAATATAAAGAACCCCGTGTAAATACTCCAAAGTAATATGACCACTTTATATATAATATATTCCATATATATAATAGCGACATGAATATTTTACCGATTCATTTTAAAATTCAATTTATTTTATTATATTTTTAAATGAAATTTTAAATATAAAATAATTATTATATGAATGGATATGAGTATTTTATTTAATATATTTATTTAAAAGTAAAGTAGTTTATGAATACTTTATTTTATGGGTATATTTATGTTATATTTAAAATTGTTTGCTAGTAGTTTTTTATTATGAGTATTTTTTTCAAATCATTATCATAGTTATTTATGGGTTCTCATCCACCATTTATTTAATGTATTTATTTAAAAGTAAAGTAATTTAAGATTACTTTATTTTATGGGTATATTTATATCATATTTAAAATTGATTTGTGAGTATTTTTTTCAAATCACTATCATAGTTATTTATGGGTTTTCATCCACCATTTATAATCTGACAAATAAATATTTTTAATTCAAACAATGTCAACCCATCCCACAAGATGATGTCATTCTCTAAAATGTGATTGGTTCTTGTAAAGTTGATTTTGATAGTACACCTTTTAGTTTTGAGACTCATTTTAGACCTCAAAAATTTCCTAATTAGTATGCAATATCTTGGTTTTGACTCTTTGGATGTTTTAAATTCAATTCTAAATAATGGTTAAAATGATAAGAGTCCAACAGTTTGAGTTTAGATAAAATAACCTGGTATGTAAATGATGTAAAGATCTTGTATGGCTTTGTAGTGCAGAGCTCAAGGATAAGTTCGACTATTAAATGGTTAGGCATGTATTTTCGATAATTATGCTTTATATATACCATGAGGTAGACTTGTCATGATATTTTCAAGATATGTAAATATTATTTTGAAATTTAATATCAAAGTGCAAGGATGGTTGTAGAGAACATGCGAGGAACATGAGAGAGGCTATGAGTCTACTAGAGAGGAAGAGGAAAAGGGGGTCCAAGGAAGTGATAAATAATCCTAAGCTTCTAACTTTCACCTTTTCACCATGTACCTTATTAAAACCCCAACCACTGTTCATTGAATGAAAGTGGTGATTGGTGGGGAAGTCCACCTTCCATAGTTATGAGGATGTGAGGGTTGTGTACAAGACATGAGGAGTGTAAGATACTATATCCCTATGGGAATTCAAACCTCATAGAAATTTGAACTATCTTTTTTCCTTGCACTCTCCCTTCATGCAAATTTGATCTAACTCGTCAATTCATTCATTCGACTCTCATTCAAATTTTCTCATCGTTCGAGTTTTACACAATTTAAACCATTCTCCAAATTAAGAAACCTTTGAAGTGTTGGAGCAATGTTCTCCTATAGGGGAATTGAAATTAAAACCTTTAAGTGGAAAATAGAAAATGGAAGAGAAGACTGTGGACCTATGAAGAGAGATGGAAGGTTGCAGAGGAGCATAGAGGTTGGATCCATAGGAAACCATTTCTATTCCATGTATATTACTACTCATTGAGTGCTCAAGAGCCAAGATAAAACTCTATTGGGTTTTCTATATGGAATACAATAAATTGGACTCCTTCTCCACACACTAAAAATCATTGGAGGGAAGAGTATTCCCAAGGAACTATTGAGTAGAGATATTTTCCTTGTGTTGTGTGGCGTAATGGAATGGAGTGCTATGGTTGGGTTGGCTAGATGGATACTTGAAGTGTTATATGGTAAACAACTTGGATGAGCCTAAGAGTAATTAGGTTGGGTAAGAGACATGTTAATTATTAGTATGTTTCATTTTCCTTGGTCTCATCATAGCCCAACTTCGGGGTGGCATCCACAGTAGGTGCCTATGATAGGGTGGAAAAATGTTTGTTGGTGACAAATTTCCTTGAAACAACTTGTCCAAAAGATAAATTCTCCATTTTGTAACACACCCAACCCCCTAACCCTTCCTTAGGCTGGTGAGGTGTCAAAATTTACTCTTCCAACCTTTGAAATTATCCTCCAATCCATATATCCAAACTCAATTTTAATTCCATAATCCAATTTTGATCCTTAAGGGATTTCCAACGACTATAAGCTTGCCCAAATCCAAGTTCCATGTAGAAATGTATACCTCCTTTAAGATTCCTCGAGAATTTCCTTTGATGATGTCACATATCCAACCTAACCTCCATGTGTAATGGCCGACGTCAGTAGCCCACTAACATACATGTGGAGCCATCCCTCACATTCTAGTTGACGTGGACCCATCGAGATTTTATCCCTGTAATGATATCAACATTCTTATTGGGAAATCCCCATCGAACTTCAATTTTTACCAAGCTCGTGGATATTTCTGAAGTTTGACATCGAAACACTATCAAACTCTTATGTCTGGTTAATGACTTTACCATGCTGGGCTATCCTTCCGATAAAATGGTTTTCAATGGATCCAACGTATGAAAGGTTCTCAATCCAATAGCCCAAATCTCTACAAAATCCCCAACCCACTCAATAGTGAATGAGCACAAAAAACCCCGATTTTTTCAACAGATCGAGCCCTCAATGAAATTGATGTCTTGAATCCTTTCGGCTCGACTCTACAACAGATCAACTGTCGACACTTGTTTGGGCTCTTATGCTTTGGAATTACATTATCGAAAAACCTCCTAGAAAAAATCCTTTCAAAAGAAGGCTTCCCGATAGATCAAATGGTCCAGATCAATTGTGATCGACGATCCTCGTTTTGTTTGAGCTCAGTGGTGTTTTATTGATAACTACCCTTCTATTCATCCTAAACTCACCATGAAGGAAACATGTCCTCTTCCATGTGTCACCTACCATGTCACAATCTTGGACCCATCTATCCATGCTAACGTGTTCCTCGACACAACATGCCAACGTGGCACACTGAATCAATAGGTAAACGTGGCATACCATCATACTCTAGGTCCCTTCCAAGGTAACATGCATGTCCAACATATGGGATGGTCGACACTTGTGCTAACCAATGGTTTAGATTATTGCAGACTCTCCAATCCACATGATATTTACTAGGTCACTAGCCTGAGATATTTGATGGTCTAGATCTGTCCCCCATTGGTCCAATGGATCCTACTCGTTCAGATCCGCACTTGCAACCTATCCAATATTAATGCAATCATACATATTCTCGCAAGTCGCATCCCACATCAACATGCTACCCGCGAGATCGGATGACCCGAACTGTCCAAGATCAATAGTTCAGATCCTCACGACTACCAAAACCTGCACATTCTTTAACATATGTGTTACTCAACAATCCCTTTTGCCCGAACATATCCAATGGTTTAGATCTTATCTCTGTTGATCCAATGGCTCCTATCATCCTCAAGATTGTTCTCATGACATTATCTGACTGGGTTCATATTGTCAATTTCTCAACTCCTCTGTAGCACATGACCCGTGGACCATTCAAAATCCATCTCTACGGACTCCATCCCGTGAGTCTTCTTCTGCAATAATTACCTTGAAACTTCTCCACAAATGGTCAATATCAACCTCAACTATAGATGGATGGTTAAAATCTCTCCTCGATACATAGTCCATTTTTCCTTTGGGTTCCAGTCCCACACTTCTACAACTTTCCATGATGGCCCTCCCACGGGAAATATACCAAGCCACCATCACATGGCTCCATGTCAATAGCTCCTCCCCATTCTTAGGGTTTCTCTCTCGGTTTATTTGAGCCACTCTAAAAGTTTTGCGCCTAGGGACATTCAAATTAAAATGAGTCTTTTGGCTCCCACGAGCCCACCAACCCACAAGATTGGAGTTTTCCTACACTAAGGAAGTTTACTTCAAAGGTTAAAGGAGAAAAACAAGAGTTCCCTAAGTGAATAATCTATTCACTCTAAACAATTTCCCAGTGACTGAGTTTTCAACCATTGGCCATTATAGACCATCAGCTCATGAAATATACCACAGGGAGAATTATTGGCTTTCAAAGGCATAAAAACTAGACAATGCATAGGGAATACCTTTCCCATAAACCCTTGATTTATATCCTACAAACTTTCCATTTCACGGGTTCCATTTCCATATATAAACAATCCAAGACACCTCATAGATTCTCAAGGTATGACATTGTCGGTCATACATTCATACATTCATAGAGGATAACTTGGGTGAAATTGAACTTAGCACAAAGTTCACACATTCATTCATTCCTTAGATTATGAAGATGGTTTCCTTTCATAGGAAAACCCACTACAACAGATATACTACTATGCAAATAAGAAAACATAGACATACAACCATGCACTTTCCTTATAGATTCTTCCTCATAGCCAAGCAATTTCCATTAATTACACTAGTTTAAAGAGTTATTAATATTCAGAACAACATACATAGTTTATAAACTCAGATGTGCAAAGCCTACACAAATCATCTAGTTCTACAATTACACAAGCATAGAGACTTGCAAGGGAAACATGTATTAAGCCCATTAAATAGGCATACACACTTATATGTTCAAAACTCTATAGCTAGCCTAACAGATTGTGGGTGAGCACTTTTCCACCCAACCATAGGCTCATATGCATCATCCTATCTTTATTTTGGCCACACCCATGCTAGGCCATGATACCACTAAGGGATTCCTCAGACCCTCAAAGGAATTCAGACGTGATGGCCTCTCTCCTTCACCAAAACCATTGGTTGAAAACCCTATATACCCACCATGCCCAGGGCCTCCATAGGTTTATATGATACCTTCCCAATTGGACTTATTATGCACAAGGGAGTTCCTTCATGACTACATCATCCCTCAATGCTCTCCCCTTCTAGTGATAGTTTGTTTCCAAGAAGCATCAAGCCTGCAACTCTCTCATCTTGAGCTAGGTTTGGTTCTTAGACCAGTCAAACACAACATTATTTCTTTGGTTCTTGTCCATCTATTTTTCAATCTTCCTCTTTCTCTTGCTCGTGGACTCCTCCACATTCTCATCCCGACGTCAATCTTTTGTTCATGTATTCCTTCGACCCATTTTTGTTCTTCCTGCTCCTGTGTGAGCTCTGCTTCTGTTGCACAAGATATCTTCCTCACGTAGGCACACCAAACATTATTTTCAATGTAGGCACACCAAACATTATTTTCATGCTCAGCCTCTGTTGCATGAGCTCTACTTCACATGTGCACAACATACCCCCCTACACTATTTTCATGTGTTCTCATTATCACCGCTCGTGTGTCTCTTCTCCTCTTTTCCAAGAAGGTTCTCGACCAATACTTCTCTTTCTTATGTCATAAGAATTCTAGTCAATTAGGGAAACCAAGGTGGTACTCTGTTGTACCCTGGCTRRCATTCTTCAAWTTTTCATCCAACTCTCCATACCGATATTCATTAGGGATGGTTGGTTGTTCAACTATTAACCCCTCTCATTGACTGATTTCCTTTGAAATTAGGAAAAATGAAAATATCCTGATTATTGCCAAAAATAGTTCAACAAAGTGACTTGGGGTCTCTAGCATGATAAACCYCTCAATATTCCCACTTGTGGTATCATGACCAATATGCATGCTCCACCCATTAGTCAATTGTTTGGATTTATTTTACATTACAAAATTTACAAGCTATAGCATGGAAATATTGTCTGCATGTTGAGATAAATCATCATTAATCATAATTAATTACAAATTAGTCAGAGGATAAAAAATGAGGTGTTACACATTTCTATTGTGAATTCTTGTTTATAATTCCATTGTTAAGTTGTTTTTCCTTATGAATGAATTGGAATGGAATTCATGGTTGAACATATGATGTTTGCATGCATTATTGTTGCATTGTTAGGATACATGCCTTCATAATTCCAACTACCATAGAGTTAATACATTTGAATTTATGATATTTATTTTGGTAGCATGTTATGCATCCAAAGATGAGTGGCGATGGCCATATTCAAAGTGAAGTGCTTTCCATGGCCAAAGGCCAACACAGGGTTGATAAAAAATTTGTGGTTCTTGATTAATATCAAAGTGATTAACTACAATTGGAAGCCATTTTGGCCTTTAATTTATTTCTAAGTGTTCTTTGAAATAACCTTGATGGACCTTTGTATTTGAAGGTGTCTCTTTTGAATTAATCTTTATAGGTTTGAAGTTTTGAATTAGAGTAAGGTCTAGGGCCTTTGTTTGTTTTGTTTCTTCAAAGACCACCTAATGGGCCTTTTCTTTGAAGTTAGGGAATCATTCGAAAGGGATCGATGGTTGATTGGCCCAATCTTTCAAATGGGTCGACCTTTCCCTTGGTATTGGGATCATCTTCAAAAACAACTCGATGGATCAATATTCGAAAGAGACCCAATGAATTGATCTTCTAAATATGCATGATTTGGGAAATCTTTCAAAAATAACTAAAGGACCCATATTTCAAAAGGACACAATGGGTTAGTCTCTAGAAAAGGCTTGATGGACCAATCTTTTAAAGAGGCTTGATTTCTCCAATCTTTTGAAAAGGACTGATGGGTCAATATTTCAAAAGGGCCTGATGGGAAGATGCCTAATGAGATGATCTTTCAAAGAGACATAATTGGGTCAATATTTAAAAAGCATAAGAAAATACAACCCCAAAAATGTATCGTAAATAAGAAATGGATAAGAAATTAATTAAGAGTTAATTAGTATGGAAAATCATTTAATAATTCAAACTCCTATTTCTCTTGGAATTGTTTTCCAGTTGCACAAGAAACAATGTAGGTTTAACTTGTGGGGTTAACTTATTTTGCACACGAAACAATGTGGGGTTAACTCACAATTTTGAATTTTTCATGAAAGCGGTTAATAGTGGGAAAATCCCTCCTTTTTTCGTTCTCTTCAATGTAAACATAGTTACGAACTTAACAAGAATAGTGACCTAAAAACAAGAACTTTGGTCAAAAAATCTCATATTTTTGTGTAAAAAACACCAAAATCAAACCCTGAATCAAAAAGTGGTGCTATCGATAACACCCTTGTTTTGTGAGAGGTTTAAATTATAAATTGTTTGAAATCGTAACAATGACAATTAGACAAAAACCTTAAAATTGACCCTCAAATCAAAAGGTGACGCTACCATTGGCACTTGTTTTTTTTTGGAGTTAAAATTAGGACATGATCGAAACTATGGCCTTGAGAACTTGTACCCTAGTAGATAAAAAGCTCCAAATATGCTTCTAAATCGCTCCCTATTTTTTTTTTCTAATTTACATTAATAATAATAATAAAAAAAAAACTCCACAAACAAGTTAGAAAAACCGAAAGAAAAACAACTATTTAAAAAAAATATAACCCACAATTTATTTTTTCTTAAAAAAAAAGAATTAAAAAAAAAACAAGAAAACACAATATTTAAAAAAAAAAACTTAAAAAAACCGAAAAAGAAAAACACTAAATGAAAGAAATCAAAAACAAAAAAACAAACCCATAAACAAAATGATCTGAATTATTTTTGGCACAAAATGAGAGCAGAGATATAATAAAGAAATGTACAAAGATATCACAGATATCCAATAATATAACAAAAATGTATCAGAGATGCAACCATAACACAGAGATACAGTAAAACACAATTTCTATTAATGAGCGAAAATGTACAAAGACTGTAAAAATGCTAAGTGAAAGACTTGTTAGAATGGTGACAACTTATCTTTGAGAAGAGATGTGATGGCTACTCGCATTCGCAAGAAGATGATTGTTATAATTAGGCTCCAAAGGCCTTTTTAACATAAGTAAAATCCAAAACCCTAACCTCAGAAGATGAAAATACAAAAGTTTTGCAGGCCCCGATGGAGGTAGTTGATACGCCAACTTCTCGGGGCGTAACTTTTGCATACGATCTCTGTTTGGGGCGCTAGATACACCGTTGGAAAGGTCTAACCGAGAAGAACGATTTTTGACTAGCCCAAGTTAGTGCATTCAACTATATTTTGGGCCACAAATCCCCAAAAACCATTGTTTAGGGCCTCAAAATGGCCCCAGAAGTTTGGAACCCGAAAAACTGTTGAAAAACTGCCAAGATGGAAAACTATTTTTCGAGCCCGTGGAATAGGTGGGTGGCCACCGATATCCACCCGGAACAATCCTCCCTCCTTAGCATCTGAATATGAATCTTGGTGAGCTACTTGCCTTGTTGGAGACGTCACGCTACTTGGTTTGTGGAAGGTTGTCACGAACCTGTTGCTGGTGAGGTTGAATCTGTTCAACCGGTCAGGATACATGAGATGTCTGTGTGAAGAAGGAATTTGTGTGCTTTGCTACAGTCTTTTTGACCCACTTCTATTGGACATAAGGTGCTTGGGCCGAGGCTGTAGTGGTTGCAGTATCCTTCTGTTCACCTTTTGAACAGAATGTGAAGAAGATGAATTTTGTAGTATGAGATACTACCTTGCAGCACTATTTAGGTGGGAAAGTAGTTGGAATTATCTCTGGTATTCTATAGATATGACCCCCCAAAGTAACAATGGCACTATGAGGTCGAGACTCATAAAAAACATGGCATTTCCACATATAGGACTGGCCCAAGAGAACATCACAGACATCTAGTGGGGAAACATCACATAATACCTCATCCTTGAAGGGTTGGATGTTGTATGAAAATCGACACTGTTGGCTAAAAAAAAGATCATGTCCCTAGCGAAGTCCAATGTTGTATGGTTGCAGGTGTGGTGTTGTAGACAATCCCAACTATTTGACGACCTATGCTGAGACGAGGTTCTATTGGCTTCTTCTATCAACAATAAAATGCAACAGGGTCCCCTTCACCCACATCTGTGAATGAAAAAGGTGCTCCCCATATTTAGGATCTGTTGGTTCTTCTAGTTGAATTATTGTGGTCGCGACAATGGCAATGGGGTCTGCGTCGATGATCTGTCTTTTACCAGTATTTTTAGAATCAGATTCTGAATTAGGGTTTGGCTCCTTGTCTTTGATCTCAACCACCAATGACTGTTTTGAGAAAAAATCATCGGTGTTGTGCCAGGGGTGTTTTTGGAAATCACACCATTTTCTAGTGTCCTTCTTCGTCTTCCCATGACCCTTCTTTTCCTGTGGCTTAGACAGGTTTTCAGGAAGCTGTTTGTTAGGGTTGTCTTTCTCATACTTTGGTTTTTGCGGATTTGCAGATCCAAAATCCCATTTGTTATAGTGCTTAAATTTATGCTCAATTTTAACAACATATCGATAAGCAGTACCAAGTGATGACATGTCCAGAAAATCCATTTCAGTTTGGATGTATCTGTGTAGAGCCCTACAGTATTTCAGAACCAAATGTCACTCAGATTATTTGATACCGAGTTTGGTGTGCAAGGTATGGAAGGTATTGGTGAACTATGACACTGCTTGGCCCCTCTCTTTCTGTAGTGTGGTCCATCTCATGTATTGGTCCTCATAGTTTCCAACATGGTAATACTGTTCCTTTACCACATCCAAAACAAAATACTGCATGGGCTCGACCCCATATATTCCAGAATCCTCTGTGGAAATTTGCTCCTAGCAAGTTTCCCACCATTGTTTGACATGGGGGAGAGCCTTAAGGAGCGCGAAAGTGATATTTTCTCTGTCGAAAAAATTGTGAACAGAGAAATAACCTTCTAACAAATTTAACCATTTATCTAAGGCATCCACATCTATCTGACATTCAAATATAGGAATATCAAAATTGACCTGTACCTTTAAAGGTGAGGTTCCTCCAAAGTAGTTTCTTGATGAAGATGGGCCTGCTACTATCGACATGCGTTGAAGGGTGTGGGAAAAATTCTCCATCATTTCGTCTCTCTGTCGCGTGAGAGCTTGCTCAAGCAACAAATGAATATAATATTTTGCTCTGTCGTTTTTCTTTTCTTCCACCATGGAGGGTTTCTTGGGCATGTGAGAGCGATTGTACTCAAGAGAGACAATCTCAAGATCCAACTTGCTATACTCAGACCTTGTCGAGGACATGCACTAAAAAGTGATCAAGAGCAACCTGCTCCGATACCACTGATCGAGATTATTTTTGGCATGAAATGAGAACAGAGATATAATAAATAAATGTACATAGATATCATGGATATCCAATAATACAACAAAAAATTATCATAGATTCAACCATAACACAGACATACAGTAAGACACAATTTCTATTAATGAGCGAAAATGTACAAAGACTATAAAAATATTGAGTGAAAGACTCGCTAGAATGGTGGTAGCTTATCTCTGAGAAGAGATGTGATGACTACTCGCATTCAAAAGAATATTATTCTTACAATGAGGCTCCAAAGGCATTTTTAACATAAGTAAAATCCAAAACCCTAACCCTAGAAGATGAAAATCCAATAGGTTTGTGGGCCCCGATCGGGGTATTTGATACGTCAACTTCTCGGTGTGTAACTTTTGCATATGATGTCTGTTTGGGGCACTCGATACACTATTGAAAAGGTCTAACCAAGAAAACTGATTTTTAACTGGTCTAGGTTAGGGCCTTTGGCAGTCACCTGGGCCCTAAATCCCCAAAAAATGTTGTTTAGGGCCTCAAAATGGCCCCAGAAGTTTGGAACCCAAAAAACTGTTGAAAATATGCCAAGATGGAAAACCATTTTTCGAGCCTGTGGAATAGGTGGGTGGCCACCGATATCCACGTGGATCACACAAAATCCACCAGAACATACCAAATACAAAATTATAAAAATAAAAACAAACAATAAAATACAAACTAAAAAAAATAGAAAAAAACTAAATAAAAAAATAAAATACAAAAGTTATATTATAAAACAAAGTTTTAAAACAAAACTAAACCACAATTTAAAAATGTTAAAAAAAAATTAAAATTAAAATTAAAAATACAAATAAAAAAACACAAAATATAATCCAAATAATGAATTTTTAAACTAATAGCATGGGGGGACAATTATTAGAATCGCCCCCCCCTCGTCCATCCACCACACGAAGCCTTCCTCGCTCGTTCCTCCCACCTCAACCACTACCCATGCCACCACCCCACCTCGCCCCTCCCCTCCCCCCCCTCACACCTTTGCACTGTCCCCGAACCAACCCAACAGTGGCATGCTGCTACTGGGCTGGTTCGTGAGTAGTGTGGAGGTGGGAGGAATCTCGGTCACTACCCATGCCATTGCCTCGTTTCCCCATTGTTGGGTTGGTCTGTGGGCGATACGAGGGTAGGGGGAATATTGGGTGTTTCCCATGCCACTTCCTTGTCCCTCCCCTCCCCTCCCTTTCCCTCCCACTCTGCGCCCCCTCCAACCCCCGCACCACCCACAAACCAGCCTTGTAGTGGAGCATTGCTACTGGGTTGGTCTGCAGGTGGTGTGAGAGTTGGAGGGAGAAAGGAGTGGAGAAATTGAATGGGTGAAAGACAAGGTTCTTCCCACCCTCGTACCACATGCATACCATCCTAGCAATGATGTGCCACTGCCATGTTGGTATATGGGCGATACAGAGGTGGGAGGGGGAAGAGAGTGAGAGGGGGAGAAATAGGAGGGGAGGGGAGGGGCATGAAGGTGGTGAGGGAAATGACTAAGGTGGGAGGAATGAGCGAGGAAGGGTTATCATGGTGGACAGACTGGGAAGGCGTGATTCCAGGAATCCTGCACCCCCACCCAGACTACTTGTTTAAAACTAGATTTTTAGTTTGTATTTTGTGTTTTTTAATGGTTTTTTTTAATTAGTTTTAAATAATAATTTGTCATTGCTTATTTTTGTTTTAATATTTTTTTTAATATAATTTTTGTATTTTATATTTTAATTTACATTTTAATTAATTTATTTATAATTTTATATTTGGGTGTTTTGGGAGCTATTTTTTTTTGGTTTGTTTTTCAATTTGGTTTTTATGTTGTTTTTGGGTTTTTCACATTTTTTTTTAATTGTTGTTTTTTAAATATTTCTTTTTGGGGTTTAAAAAAATCAATTTTTCTTTTCTTTTCACATGTTTTCAAAAAACAAAATAAAATTTTGGGTTACGATTTTTTTAAAGTTCTTTTCTTTTTAATTTGTTTAATTAATTAATTTATTTTAACGTAAACTAGAAAAATAAATCAGGTAACTATTGCAAGAAGATTTTGAGTTTTGTATCTGTCAAGGTACAAGTTTTCAAGGTCATGGTTTCAATCAGGTCTTAATTTTAACTCCAAAAAAAAACTAGTGCTACTTGTAGCATCACTTTTCGATTCAAGGGTCAATTTTAAGGTTTTTTCCGATTGTCAAGGTTGTGATTTCAAACAAGTCTGGAATTTTAGCCTTCGATAAAACAAGGGTGCTACCAACAGTGCCACTTTTTTATTCGGGGGTAAAAATAGTCACTAAATGCGACCTCTAAATAAATGAGAACACTAGAGAGTTATTATTAATTTGGTAACTTTGCTTTTACCCAAAAGTTGTGATCAAACCAAACTGTCTACCCTTCTTGAATAACCTCTGTAAGTGAACCTTCTCAACAAACTAGGCTGGATGCCCTTCTTAAGTGAACCTAACATGAAAATCCTATGAAAAAACAAAGTCCAATGCCATGCTTGAATGAACACTATGAACATGATTGTGAGAGATCCATTTTAAAAAATTGGATTGAATGCCCTTTGTAAAAAAAAACAATTGATCAAATCTTATTGGATGTGATCCTTGATTAAACTAAATTGAATTTCATGGAAATCTTTTGAACAAAAAAAGATGGTAATTCACTAGTAAGATTGGTAAAATCATATGAAGATGGGTGTCCATTTTGTTTGTTTTATGAGAAAAAAATATATATTTTCACAGGTTCTTCAACTTCTGGTATACAAAAGTCTTTTTTTATTTAGAATTTCACTTTACAGTAAAAAACAAACTTGTGAATAATTTTGTTAGCTTTCTACTCACTATTTTTCAAATTATTTTTATTGAGATTTCATATGTCAATGTGGCAATTGTTTCACAGTTTGTTCATTAAAAATGAAAGGAATGATAATGAGTTATTTCCTCCCCAACAATGTATATATTATTAAAAATTAGTTTTTAACAAACAAAATATACTACAACAATCTACAGAGACTGTATTTTCTTATGACTATAGTTTTGAATCTAACTGATGAATATTGTAATTTCTAGAATTTTTCTAAGTTGACCAAGCTGAAAAAGTTGCATATTTTAAACACATGTTTTCCCCCACCTTGTATCTATCTTAGTTTTTACTTAAAAGTAAAATCTAAAAATACCCTTTTGAGGAGAACAATTTAAGGATTTTGAATATAATTTTTTCTAAATTTTCCACTGTGTATTTTTAGAGATACGGATATTCCATTTCACTGAATCATAATGTCACCTGAAAAATATTATGTAGTGATTTTTTTATAAAATTAAATAAAATTAAATAAAAACAATGAAAATGAAAACAAATTATATTCATTGAAAGTAGATTCAATTTTGTAAATGCTGATATCAATTCCAAAACTAAACTTTGAGTATTTGTAGGACTCCACAACCTCCAAAGTTCAAGTAAGCTAGAGGGAATTCTCAGGTTCCTACAAACAGTCCCATTCGCAGGTTTTCGACCAAAACAATCTTTCGGCTAAAAAATAATTTGTTCGGCCAAAATATATCTTTCTAATGGAATCTGTGGAAAACAAACATATTCCTCACTTTTCGGTCGAACAATAGATTTTTCGGCAGAAAGGTTGGTGAGAGAATTCCATTGGCTAGGAAAAAATGAAGGGATGGGTCATTTTGTTTCAATTGACACCAAATCTTATAAATATGCTTTCGGCCAAACCAATTTTACACAATTCACTTTCTCATTTCATAGCTTTGCGTATGTGGAGCCCCTAAGAAAAAGTTTGAATAATCTTTTTCATTGTTTTGAACAAGGTGGCTGATGTTTTGAATGCAATTTTTTTTTTATCTTTTTGAAGTTCAAGTTTTCATTGGAATAACAATTTATATATTGAAGGCTTTGTTGAACATTTTTCAAGGTGAAAACTTGAATATTATTTTGAAGGTGAAAACTTGAACATTATTTTCAAGATGAAGACTTTGTTTAACACTTTTTCAAGGTGAAGGCTTTGTTTAACATTTTTTCAAGGTGAAGGTTTTGTTGAACATTTTTGCAAGGTGAAGACTTACTTGAATATTATTTTCAAGGTGAAGGATTTCATAAGAAATTTCTTATTATATAAAAGTAATTTTTTTTGAGAGTAAGGTTTTTTGAACATTTCTTATAAAATTCTCAATATTATTTTTGAATATTTTTTGTGACAATGAAGTTTTTCTGAAACTATACTGAAATGTTGAATTTTTTAAAAACATTTATAGATAACTATACTCATGGGAAACAAAAGCTCGCGCAAGATAAAATTTGACCTCACTCAAGATGAAACTTGCCATAACGAACAAAGGAAAGAGCATTATTGGAGAAAGAAATGAGAATGTGAAAATATTGAAGAAATAAACAATGATGATGTAAATAGAGATTTTCAACAAGGAGAAGTCCAACCAGGTATGGATGTACATATTGCCTATATTAAAAGTATAGAATTCATTTATTTAAATTATTTTTTAAAATATAATTGATTTTAATTCAGATTTAATATTTTCCAAAAAACATAAATAGATTTTCCTCATAACGTCGATGAAGTCGTTGAAATCAAAATTCAAGTAGAAGTTGAATCACCTATAGGTATGTACATAAATCTAGATAATATAAGATGGACACTTGTATATAGTTTAGTGAATTTATGTTTGGGTTTTGTTTTTTAATATGAACTTTAAATTGAAATATGCAGGAGAATCTATCAACATTGATGATGAACTATTAGAAAATGTCGATACTGACAAATTTGGGAAGAAACAATTTAAGAATTATATAAGATATCGTGTTAAGAATATGTATAATATTTTTTTCAAAGATGAATCAGTAATAATACAAGCTCAACTTTTACTCTATCTAATAAAGTCAAAAAATTTAAAAGAAGCTACATCATTATTGGGTATTCAAAAGTCCACAAAAGATACAAAGGTGAAACAAAATGTCTTTGAAAATATAACTAGTGTATTAAAATCTTTTGAAAAATATTGAAAAAAATATAGCAGTGTTGCAAGTAGAGTGATACAAGAAACAATTGTTTCATCTAGCAATATAAAAGATTGTTTGAAACAACACATGGCAAAAGTGATGGGAACCTCAACAAAAACAATTGTACAAACATAGAAAATTTTGATTGCAAATAGATGCAAACGATGAACTTGTTTGTTGGACAATTATTTCTAGAAAACCCTACAAAGATAGACTTGCAGAAAATGTTAAGAATCGACCCATAATTTTTGGTTGACAGAATCTCATGTTTTACCAAATACAAGGGATGTGTTGCAATGAAGAATAACACGAAAACAATATGAAGAACATACAAAACATATATTTCCAATGACACAAATATAATTGTTCAATAAGTTCAAAGAAGAGCACATTTAATAAGTTAAAATTTCCATCGATACATTTGTGCAACAAAAACCATGGTTTTTTAGACCCATCATTGTTCGTGCCACTTGTTGTTTTCTTTATCATGTGGAATTTGAGTTATATTATGACTATTTTCTTGATTTTGGTAAAAATTTATGGCCAAGTTCACCTCCTCCTTCCACATTCCGTGCTTTTATATCTGAAATTTTATGTGAAAGAGAAGGTGATGAATTATTTTACCAAAAAAATGTGTTGGTGGAAAGAAATGTGATCATTTTGGAAGTATAAGTTTGTTTCACTCAAATGATCCTAATGATATGAATGATCAATCATTTTCTAATATAACATTCAATTGGAAAAGATATGAATATATCAGCATCACGACTCCACATTCTTAAAATGTTATTTCCAAAAGGATTGGTTTGAAAGTAGATAAAATCTGTGTGATAGAATTTTTGAAGAAGTTTATGGAAGAAATTTATAAATACACCAAGCATTCACATAGATCTTGATGAAAAGACCTACAATTCAAACAATCCCATGAAGTGTTTCCACCAGGGAAAATTTTGTCCGCAGTTGATTTTGTAGAGTATTACACATTTGTTGCACAAAACAAAATACAAAGTGAATATTATCATTGTAATCAAGTCACTATATTTGCCCAAGTTATATATAGACATGCTCAATAGAGTCTTTATAACATATAAAACACCAATGAAAATCGACATGTTATTAAAGAATACCACTTTTATATAAGTGATGATCAAACACATGATACACATTATATACACCATTATTTTGATAAATTTTATGATTCATTGAAAGAAAGTGGGATTGGATTTGGTCGACATTGGATATGGTCAGATGGATGTGTGGGTTAGTTCAAATATTCACGATCATTCTATTGTTTGTTTTGTCTTCATAATAAATCAAACATTACACATTGTTGGAATTTTTTTGAGACCGGTCATTGAAAATGAGAGCACGACGGTGCAAGGACGTGTAAAATGACCACTTTGAAGGTATCAGATGAACCCTCATGCTAATCGATTTGAATTCATTGATCAAGTTGTTGAATGGTGCAAACAGACCCTAAGACATGAAAACAATTCATCAAGGGATGTGCACAGGTGTGTGTATATATACATGTTACACATGTACACACGATATTTTTATTCACGTGTTCAAATTTATATGATCTTCAATTATATTCTTGATAGATTTCAAGTTAACAAGTTCGTGTCTTGTGCATATTTTTTTGGTATGTTGGAAACCAGGATGTAAACATATCAATCCCATATGAGGCCAATACAATACATGGGACGCAGAAAGTGCATCCGGTTAAAACAGAATGATATCAAAATGTGTTTGAATTTGATAGAAGAAATGAATATTGTTTTCGTTCAGTTTGCATAGAGGACACACAATCCACAGAGATTTGCAAAAACAAAAATGTAGAATATGTAAGGCTTGGAGACATACTGAACTTAATATAAAAGGGAAAATGCCATTTGCAATATCAGAGGAGATGGAATCAAATGAAACTATATTGTCAGTTCATGGCGATAGAGTTTCTGATCTTGTTATAGAAGGTCATTTTTATGTTTCATTTGTTTGAAAATATATTTCTTAAATTTTTAAATAATTTGTAGATGTACTTGTAAGTTTGATATATAAAATTTATATATAGTAGACGAGTTTAATGGCATGAGCATGTGTCCTAATATAATACGAACTGTTTGTTGGAACATATCGAATTATTTGTAGGATATGTCTTTGTCATGGTTTCACCTATAGACAACACTGAAAATGTGAAATATTATTTGATGCAATGCACATAACGAAAGATGAGATTATTATAAGATTTTCATGATAATAGTTTTATATATGAAAGAGGATCCATCATATTTAAAGACTATTTTTTCAAGAAACCCATCAAACCGATAGTCATGTTCACTTTCAAGACTATCATTCAGATGTCATAAGTTGTCAACATAGTCATTTGGTATGTGCAACACACATAAAGTTAATAGAGGTTCAATAAAGAAAAAAAACAAAAGTTAGAAAATGGAAAATGTCAAAATCCAATTATGAATGAATAATTGAAGATGGAATACCATTAGGATTTCTTTAAACAAGTGACATACATTCCCATTTTATTTTTTTTTGCATTGAAAGTACATGTAGCATCCCTCTCTTGTGCACATGAGAAAACTTATTCTGAGCACACTTGTGTGCAAGTGATCCGGGTCATTATACTATTGGTTGTTTTGATTATGATTATGAGATATTGTGGATTTGATGATATGTTATTTTGTTGTATTTACATAGACATGTGATATTGACTGGGCTCTCCTGAGTGTGCATGAATCTGGATGTTGAGGATGTCGAGGCATCGATGAAACCCCTTGGACTCCATATTTTCATGATAATGGTTTTATATATGAAAGAGGATCCATCATATTTATAGACTATTTTTTTCAAGAAACCCATCAAACCGATAGTCATGTTGACTTTCAAGACTATCATTCAGATGTCATAAGTTGTCAATATAGTCATTTGGTATGTGCAATGCACAAAAAGTTAATAGAGGTTCAATAAAGAAAAAAAACAGAAGTTAGAAAATGAAAAATGTCAAAATCCGATCATGAAAGAATAATTGAAGATGGAATACCATTATGATTTCTTTAAACACGTGACATACATTCCCGATTTT
>SNQJ01S0032717.1:36894-62456 GCA_010110895.2 Picea sitchensis
CACGATTTTAACTATGATAAGTTCATAAACCTAGTGCCTAGAAAACTATGCCTCCTTAGGATCTGGTCGACCTTAAAATAGATGTTGGTATGAGTAAAGTTTAAATAACTAAAAGTTCCCTTAAACGTTTGTCGCCTAGCCTAGTGAAATTAAAACCTAGGTCTAAGTAGAACATGTGGATAAAGAAAAAAGTAAATAAACATGCAACAAGAAGGGGCGTACAAAATTCAAACTTTAATTATTAAAATAAAAATTATAATGGAGGTTTAATTAATAAATGGGGTATTTGGTTGTTTTTGTTTAAACTTGCTAATTCTGAACTTAGCTATAAAAAGGGGAAACTTTAAGAAAAAAGGAAACTTAAAGTAAAGGGGGAAACTTTAAGAAAAAATGAAACTTAAAGTAAAGGGGGAAACCCAAGGAAAAGGGGAAACTTAAAGAAAAGGGGAAACTTAAACGAAAAAGGGGAATGTCTAACTTAGTAAGGAATCTAGCCTATGGAACTTTATATTTATGAACTCAACTAGGAATTAAGTAAGGTGTAAGTCATTTAAGCATTTTAAGGGAATAATGGGACACCGATGAGTGGTTTTAAGAACACTTTTAGGTGGTTGAGGGAAATAGGAATAATTAATTAATTAATAAATTGATTTTCTGGTGCAACTAGGGGATCGGGTGGCATGTGTACGAGGGAGGTTTTTCCTTATTAAATAAATGAAAAATGAATCTAATGAGGGTTTGGGAAACTAATGACTAAGAAACTCTATAAAAGAGATGGTGTAGGAGGAGTATGGATCACATCTGGCTTGCGTAACGTTACACTGCTGAAATTTCATCTTGACTGAACTTTCTCTTGTGGGAGTTGGGATACCCAGCTCGGGTAACGAGTGGTAGCTCGACCTTGTGAGGTGAGCTGGGTGCTAGAATTTTTTGCTATCGTGTGTGTGGCCCCTTCATGGATCGGGTGGGCTTAGGGGGAAGTAGATTACCCCTAGCGTAGGTTGGGAGGTACCAGTGAGGTCTCATCGGTTGGCAACTCAGAGTTGGACGGAGCGTGAGCACGAGACAATCACTTTCGGTTCTTCGCATTTGGCTACGGTACGCATGTGCATACTTTGTATTGAATAATAGCTCAATTTATTGTTCACACATTTATTTATTGTCAAAATCTCTCTTGCATAGATGTTGTTAAAAGAAAAAGACTCGTTTAGTTATTCTTATGAATTTTTATGTCAGCGATAGTGCGTCATGTGAAATCACAAAAGGGTAACTAAATATATGTTTTTGAGTTTTTTATTATTATTGTGTTTTATTGTAGTTTCCAGTTCTGGTTGGGATTATTATTGTGTTTTTATTATTACCGAGGAAGACTGTGTTTTGGTTCTCGGGTCATTATCTTATTTTTACTTTGATTTTTTTTTTATTTTTTTTAGTACAAAGAAATTGTGTTTTGATGTTCTGTTCCTTTATATTTTTAAGTTATTAGTATGTTCCTAAGAAGTCGACCTGGAGCCGAATTGACAGTCTTGCACTCCGGTGATAAATATTTAGATTCAAATTCCCTACTTTCCTATGCATGGATAATAACTGTAGGATCATTTTTCTGCCCAACAAGGAATTCTCTCCTGAGCATTTATTCCCTCCTTAGACTCTGTGATTATTGTGAGTTACTCTCTGCAAAATCATGCTTCCACATAGTGATTTTGTGGATGTCTCTCTAGTTCACCAAACATTTGATCTCCTTTGCACATTTGTGTTTTAATTACTGCGTTTTTTTTACCTCTGTGGATGACTGCGTTTTTGTATTACTACTGCATTTTTTAATTTTTGCGGACGTCTGCGTTTTATCACTAGAATTTCACCCTATTGTATGACCATGATATATCATCCAGATTAATACTTGGACACTGTCAGAATTATTTACCATGAACACGTAGGTTGATTGGGCAAGTAATATTCATGGAAGCTACCCTTGGATCACATAGAGGTTACCAGAACTCACCTAGGGTATGAGAAAATTTGTTGTTATGTTGCCACAATAATATGAAGGTAAAGAATAGATATTAGAAAGGAACCCCAATTAGTCCTCATTCACTCCAATGTGTTACCAGATCACAAGCATATCACTGAATCTTGATAAAGGAAGGGCACATAAATCAAAGGAAGGAAAATTCGTGCGAGATGTTGGGAGTGCAATTATTGTTTTCAACGATTGTTGTATAATGCATCTTTTTAACAATTTGTTGTATAATGAATGGATCCTCAATATTTGTTTTATAACGTTTCTTTTAAAATGATTAGCTGAATAACACATTTTTCTTAAACGATTTGATGTATAAAGATTGCTCCTTAATATTAGCTAACATTTTTTTTTTAACAGTGCACTGTGCATCCAAGCGTGGCACTTCTAGTCTTGTTAGCTATCTGGATTAGCTTTTGAATTTCATTTATTACTACACATATTTTTATTGCCTTTGAATTTTAATTATTACTACATAGAAAATTTATTGATAATTAAATTGCAGTTATTACTACATAGAGATTTTATTTCCTTTGACTTCTAGTTTTTAATACATTGAGATTATAATGCTATCAAAATTTTAATTTAAAAACTACCTAGAGATTTATTACTATTTGTATCTATAGCACAACAATAATGCAATGAATTCTATTCTCTCACTCATATAATTTTTACTTCAGTAATTTCAGATTAATTTTGATGCTACTGGATTTACCGGATAGCTGAAGATTTAATGATTTTTTCCCTACAGTCCATGCCTTTAAGTTGGCTATTCAATTCCCTTTACCATTAAGTACATGATTGCCTGGTGGTTGCCTTTCGATTAGTTAAACTTATATTTTGTTTCCCGAATTCACTCAAAAATCTTGGGCATTTAAAAGAGTGATTTACCATGATAGCTAAATCGACAAGATTGCGCTTACACTTAATTGATCTATAGCGATAAGAGGACAGTCTTTAGACCCTTAATTCTTTCATGCCAGTGCCTCCTTGTTTCCACTACTTCCAAGATAAGATACTGTGCAACGCTTTATTTTAAGCATTCTTTCTAATAGTAATAAAGTATAACAACATTTCAAGTGGATAGTTAGAATGTTTACTTTACCCTTATGATTTAATTTCAATTTAATGATTCCATAACTAATGTAGTATCCATATCTGTTTACAGTTTTCAATGAAAAATCAGTTAAATTGGTGCTTATGATAGCACGACCTTTATCATTAATTATGTTTGGGACACAACTGTTTTTATTCTTTGTCGATAGATCACATGTATATATTGAACAATTGGATAAGGTAAGTTGCACGATATGCAAGGCTATTATGGGTTGTAGATGTTGTAATGGTTTAAATGTCAACGTTGGTAGGGAGCATTGTTATATTAGATCATTTTTATTAATATTAAACGATAATTTATTCATTTAAGATGATTTGTTCTTTTAATGTTTTAAAGGACTGAATTTTAAAACTAGAAGGTAAGGAAGAGATTATTACTTGTTTAATATTGACCTTGAAAGGTTAAAAATGTAGTTGATTTATGGATTAAATAAATAGTTTTGAATGGAAGGGCAAACATATATGTGAAGATGTTACAAATTGAATAATAAATTGTGATCGGTTACATTAATTAATCACTTTGAGCTATGTGCTATTAATTGGTTATATGTGCCTATGTTAGTGGGTTAATATATGTTTTATGCTTCAGGTTAAATTTTAAGTGGTGTTGGTCATAGTTGTTACACCACATATGATTGCCTTGTAGGAAACAAGAAATCCTGGTTAATGACTTTACCATGCTAGGCTATCCTTCTGATAAAATGGTTTTCGATGGATCCAACGTATGAAAGGTTCTCGATCCAATGGCCCAAATATCTACAAAATACCCAACCCACTCAATAGTGAATGAGCACAAAAAACCTTGATTTTTTCAACAGACCGATCCCTCAATGAAATTGATGTCTTGAATCCTTTTGGCTCGACTCTACAATAGATCAAATATCGACACTTGTTTGGGCGCTTATGCTTTGTACTTACACTATCGAAAAACCTCCTAGAAAAAATCCACTCAAAAGAAGGCTTCCCGATAGATCAAATGGTCTAGATCAATTGTGATCGACGATCCTCGCTTTGTTTGAGCTCAGTGGTGTTTGATTGATAACTACCCTTCTATTCATCCTAAAATCACCATGAAGGAAACATATCCTCTTCCATGTGTCACCTAACATGTCACAATCTTGGACCCATATATCCATGCTAACATGTTCCTCGACACAACATTCCAACGTGGCACACTGAATCAATAGGTAAACGTGGCATACCATCACACTCCAGGTCGCTTCCAAGGTAACATGCATGTCCAACATATGGGATGGTCGACACTTGTGCTAACCAATGGTTCAGATTATTGCAGACTCTCCAATCCACATGATATTTACTAGGTCACTAGCCCGAGATATTTGATGGTCTAGATCTGTCCTCCACTGGTCCAATGGATCCTACTCATTTAGATCCGCACTTGCAACCTATCCAATATTAATGCAATCATACATATTCTCGCAAGTCACATGCCACATCAACATGCTACCCACGAGATTGGATGACCCGAATTGTCCAAGATCAATAGTCCAGATCCTCGTGGCTACCAAAACCTGCACATTCTTTAACATATGTGTTACTCAACAATCCATTTTGCCCGAACATATCCAATGGTTTAGATCTTATCTCTGTTGATACAATGACTCCTATCATCCTCAAGATTGTGCTCACAACATTATCCGACTGGGTTCATATTGTCGATTTCTCAACTCCTTTGTAGCACATGACTCGTGGACCATTCAAAATCCATCTCTACGGACTCCATCCCGCGAGTCTTCTTCTGCAATAATTACCTTGAAACTTCTCCACAAATGGTCAATATCAACCTCAACTACAGATGGATGGTTAAAATCTCTCCTCGATACATAGTCCATTTTTCCTTTGGGTTCCAGTCCCACACTTCTACAGCTTTCCACGATGGCCCTCCCATGGGAAATATACCAAGCCACCATCACATGGCTCCATGTCAATAGCTCCTCCCCATTCTTAGGGTTTCTCTCTTAGTTGATTTGAGCCACTCTAAAAGTTTCGTGTCTAGGGACATTCAAATTAAAATGAGTCTTTTGGCTATCCCTAGTGCCTCATTGTTTCCACCACTTCCAGGATAAGATACTATGTAGCACTTTATTTTAAGCATTATTTCTAATAGTAATAAAGTATAACAACAATTCAAGTGGATAGTTAGAATGTTTACTTTACCCTTATGATTTAATTTCAATTTAATGATTCCATAACTAATGCAGTATCCATATCTGTTTGCAGTTTTCAATGAAAAATCATTTAAATCGGTGCTTAGGATAGAGCGACCTTTATCATTAATTATGTTTGAGACACAATTGTTTTTATTCTTTGTCGATAGATCACATGTATATATTATACAATTGGATAAGGTAAGTTGCACGATATGCAAGGCTATTATGGGTTGTAGATGTTGTAATGGTTTAAATGTCAACGTTGGTAGGGAGCATTGTTATATTAGATCATTTTTATTAATATTAAATGATAATTTATTCATTTAAGATGATTTGTTCTTTTAATATTTTAAAGAACTGAATTTTAAAACTAGAAGGTAAGGAAGAGATTATTACTTGTTTAATATTGACCTAGAAAGGTTAAAAATGTAGTTGATTTATCAATTAAATAAACAGTTTTGAATGGAAGGGCAAACATACACATGAAGATGTTACAAATTGAATAATAAATTGTGATCGGTTACATTAATTAATCACTTTGAGCTATGTGCTATTAATTGGTTATATGTGCCTATGTTAGTGGGTTAATATATGTTTTATGCTTCAGGTTAAATTTTAAATGGTGTTGGTCATAGTTGTTACACCACATATGATTGCCTTGTGGGAGAGAAGAAATCCTTCAGTTAGTTACGCAATTTAAATTTGAATGATGTCACCTTGCATCTTTTTGACTTGTTAATTGGGTGCTTGGGTATAGTCTTCGTGTATTCATTGATAGATAATTCAGTCTCCTAGCGTGAGGGAGTTTTCTTGGTTTAAAGTTCTAGATATGTTATGTTTTTCCATGGTTACTGTCATACCTATCACCTTGTGACAGCATGATTCCTGATGAGGGGATCATTGCGCACCCTGATTGATAGATGAGAATGATAACCTGGCCATAGTCTTGTCCTTCCCAATGTGGGGGTATTGTTCATTTTAATTGAGGTTGGTACTTGGTTATGTAATGTGTTAATCTGATTGGCTTTTCTCGCTGTAGAGGTTTCTAGTTACTGGCCATCGAAGCCATTGTAACGAGATTGTTGATGTTGCCCTTTAGCTTGTAGGCATTGTCTTGCTTGTGTCGGACGGGTAGCCATTTTTATTTGTCTATTTGATTATCGCATGTTTTGTCCGATTGCATGATGTGCTAGTATATTGGGTTGTTCTTGTCTGTTTTCTGATTTGCATGCGTTGTGTTCGTTGTCAAGTTGTGTTGATTAATTGTTGCAGTTGTTGCCTTCCTGATTAAAAAAAAAGAAAAATCATTTGATTTGCGTCGCATGTAGTTGTAATGATCGGGGGTCGTTACATATGGTATTAGAGCGGGTTCAACTCTGATACTATGGATCGCCATGATTTCCACTATAGTAAACCCTTGAGTAATAACCTAGCACTAATTAAAACTTTAACATGTCGATGTGGCGATCTCGATTAGAGGATGCCACAGAGGTTTGCAATGTGGTGCCATGGAAGGAGGTGCGATGCCTCCAGAAGTGCTCGTGACCTTGGAGTCTAACCCCCAAGGGGTGGAACAGGTCCTTGGGATGGATTGGATTAAGGGATGATGATGGTCTGATAAGGTCCTTCCAGGGAATGTTAGAGGCCTTGATTCATAATCTGTACTGAGATGAGGCCAGGGCGCCTATACCCCTAAGGGTACATAGTGTGCCCTAGCATGTACCATTAGCCTTCACCAACATCTTGAGAGGAATAAGTTCTCAAGTCCATGAGTGTCGAAAACGACACAACCAACAAGCCATGGTTGGAGAATATGGTGATGTGCTTTGCACTTTGCAAATATACCTCCAACATGAAGGTTCACATGGTAGTCGAAGACGTGTCATGGGAATTATTTGAGGAACGGTTCCAGGAGAGGTATCTTTTTGAGGAATTCATTGAGCGTCAACTCAATGAGTTCAATGCCTTACGATAGGGCAGTCGTATGGTTCCCTAGTACAAGGCCCATTTTATGGACCTTCTTCAGTATGATCCACACCTGAATATCGAGAAACTTAAGGTCAATAGGTTTGTGTTTGGCCTTAATGTCAAAATTCGTGCAAAGGTTAGGATTCTGATGCCTCAAACCTTGCGTGATGTTGTCCATAAGGACTTCATAGTAGAGGACGAGCTTATTAGTGGGGATCATAGCAGGACTCTAGTGAGACCGGTGGGACAGGCATCATCTGGTGTGTAGAAGCATCAGACACCAACTAGACATTCACTAGGATATCATGGTTTCTAGAGAAGATCCACTTTCACTACACCTCAACAACCAACGCCTCATCAACGAACTCCTTATATAGCACCACAACAACATCGACTGCAACAACAACAATTTAGGGTTGTTCAGTAGGACAAACTAGGGTTCAAGGATGGTGGGTTGCCAGCTTCTACTTTGGGTACCAGGAGTACTGGACCGAAGAAAGGGTGTTGGACATGTGGGGAGCCACATTACCAATGTGATTTCCGAGTGGAGAGGACAAGAGCATCTAGATCAGTTGGATCCACTATCATGGGAGATTTGGGAAACACCCATCAGATCCATGCAGTGGTGAATAACCACCAGGAAGAGCACCAGTCAACCGTGCTCAAGATGTCAGGTACCGTAAGAGCACTCAACAATCAAGTGCTCAAGATGTCGCAATCGCTGTCGACTGCACTTTAGCATTTTGATAGATCTAGGTGCTATCGAGAGTTTTATTTCTAGTGCAACACTAAAAATAATTAAGTTAAAGGCAGTCGAATAATAAAAGTTTATCTTTGTAGAAATGGATTTGGGATCCAAAAATGGGTTGGAGGGAAGGTTACGAGTTGTAGCCTTAACCTGGGAGAGTTTGTCACCAGGGCCAACCTGTACATCACGATATTAGGATCTTATGACGTCGTGATCAATATGGACTGGTTGGAATTGCATGAGGCGATACTCAACTGTAATATGAAACAATTGAGCTTTGTCAATAACAAGGGCCAGAGACGCGTGATTGTGGGTTAGAACCAGGGAGTCTCCTTGAGGTTCATCTCTTCCTTGCAGCTATGGAAGAGCATGCATAAGATATGTAATATTTATTCCATCCTTGCATTAAATGAGAAGGGAGTAGAGGAAGGTCTATAACACCTTCCGGTGGTGTGAGAGTTTGCGGACGTCTTCCCTAAGGAATTACCTAGGATGTCATCTAAGAGTGAGTTGGAATTTACCATAGACCTAAAACTGAGGAATGAACCGATATAAAGAGCGCCTTATCAGATGTCGACCTCGGAGTTACAGGAGTTGAAAACGAAATTGAAGGAGTTGTTGGACCTAGGACTTATACATCCAAGTGTGTCATCGTGGGGTGCTCCTGTTATCTTCATATGGAAGAAGAATGGGTTGTGGAGGATCTGCATTGACTATCGTCAATTGAACAAAGCAACGATTAAGATTCAGTATCATTTGTCAAGGATTGATGATCTGTTTGATCAGATGAAGGGTGCGACAGTGTATTCAAAGATCGACCTAAGATCAGGGTATCACCGGTTACATATCAAAGAAGACGACATACCTAATACCTCTTTTAAGAAAAAGTTTGGACATTATGAGTTTACTGTTTTACCTTTTGGACTGACAAATGCCCCAGGGGTGTTTATGAGTTTGATGAACGGGGTGTTCCGTGAATACTTAGACAAGTTTGTCCAAGTATTCATTGACAATATTTTGATTTACTCTCGGATGATGGATGAGCATGAAGAACACTTGTGCATGGTATTATCGTGTCTGCAAGAGAAAAAAATGTATGGGAAATTATCTAAATCCTCATTTTATCAATTGAAGATTCACTACTTAGGGCATGTCATCTTCGATGAAGGTATCATTGTGGATCTAGCAAAGGTCAAGGCTATGATGGAATGGCCTACGTCGATGAATGTCCCTGAAGTGCATAGATTCATGGGTTTAGTAGGATACTATCGACAGTTCGTCAAGGGTTTTTCGAAGATAGCAAATCCAATCACGGAATTGCAAAAGAAGAACAAGAAGTTTGTTTGGACCGAGAAATGCATGAAGGAATTTCTGAGGCTTAAGGAGTTGTTGACGACACCACTGATACTAAATGTCCCTGACATGGACGCGAACTTCTTAGTATGCACTGATACATCCAATGAAGTCTTAGGTGAAGTCTTGATGCAATACGGTCGAGTGATTGCTTACATCTCGAAAAAGTTGAGAAGGCATGAGGAGAACTATGCGACACACGATTTGGATTTGTTAGCCATTGTTTATGCCTTGAGAGTTTGGAGACACTACCTTATTTGATGAAAAATTGAACTAAAAGTGGACCACTGTAGTCTACAACACATCTTTATGCAAAGCGACTTGAATGTGCGACAACGATGTTGGTCATAATTGCTTAGCGAGTACGATTTCGGGATTACTTACATAAAAGGAACAATGAACAGAGTGGTGGAAGTGTTGAGTTGGAGACCACACATCCTTTCGGTGATGCCTCTTTAGACGAATCTATGTGAAAATATCCTAACTTTATAGTGTGATGATGACTGGTACAAAGAGGTCAAGGATTTTATCGGACAAAACACAATGATGGTACCAAAATTTGAGGGATTTACTGTGGAAAATGACAGATTATTGAGATTTAAAATTCAAATTTACGTAGCACCCAACGACGAGTTATGGAGTTTGATCCTAAACGAGGCTCATAGACCAGTGTACATGGCTCATTCTGGAGTCAGGAAGATGAGGGCAGACCTTAAATCCTTATTCTTCTGGAAAGGAACGAAGGTAGACATAGTCAACTACGTGGAAATATGTCTAGAATTTCAGTAGGTGAAGGATGAACATAGACATCCAGAAAGATTAATACAACCACATGCTATTCCAGAATAGAAATGGGAGGTCGTTTCGATGGATTTCATTACTGTTATGCCACTGACGACAAGGAGACACAACTCAATTTTTGTGGTAGTCGACACTCTGAAGAAGAGTGCTCATTTTACTCCTGTGTGTATGACATATCAGGCACCTGACTTAGCTAGATTTTTCATCAGTGAGATTGTCAGGCTGCATGGCGTGCCTAATGGGATTATATCCGATAGAGGATCGATGTTTACAGGACGATTTTGGACTAGTTTCCAAGAAGCCTTGGGAACCCAACTTAACTTTAGTACTGTGTATCACCCAGAAACAAATGGGAAGACTGAGCGAACAAACCAAATATTGGAGGATATGTTGTGTATGTACGTGATGGACCAACATAAGAATTGGGAAGAATTCTTTCCACTAGTAGAATTTTCATATAACAACAATTATCAAAGCACCATTAAGATGGTGCCTTTCACATTTCTTTACGGGCGACCATGTCAGACGCCTTTGAGTTGGGATTGGCTTGAGGATAGGATCCTGGTGGGACCTGAAGAGATCCAAGAAATGGAAGACCAAATGAAATAAATAATACAAAGGATCAAAGAAGTGCAGGATTGGAAAAAGAGTTATGTCGATGTGCATCGTGTCGACCGTAGTTATGAAGTTGGCGATCGAGTCTTCTTGTGGGTGAAACCACATAAGAGCTCAACCAAGTTTGGAAAGGGTGCTAAAATCTCTCCTAGGTTCATGGGACCTTTCAGGATTGGGGAAAATAAGGGGCCCATGGCCTATCGACTAGCCTCGCCTAATTCTTTGAGGCGTATGCATGATGTTTTTCACGTACTTGTTTTGTGACATTATATTAGTGATCCTACACATGTTATTGACATGAGTTCCTTGCAGGTATCAGATGAGGGTGCACTCATGGCAAAGCCAATCCACATCATGGATGATCTCATTTGAAAGATATGACATCGAACAGTAGATCAGGTCAAGGTCTAGTGGGAAAACTATAGTCCACACTCGACGAACTGGGAGGATGCATATGATATGCGTCAACAATTTCCATTTTTGTTTGATAGCTAGAACTATGATATTCTATTACACTTTATTTCGGTGTTTACATACTTTGAAACTTCAGGACGAAGTTTAAACCAAGAGGGGGTGTATGTAACATCCCTCTCTTGCGCACATGATCAAACTTATTCTTGAGGACACTTACGTGCAAGTGATCTGGGTCATTATTCTATTGGTTGTTTTGATTATGATTACGAGATATTGTGGATTTGATGATATGTTATTTTGTTGTATTTACATAGACAAGTGTTATTGAATGGGTTCTCATGAGTGTACAAGAATCTGGGTGTTGAGGATGCTGAGGCATCACTGAAATCCCTTGGACTTCGGATCAAGTCAGAGAGTGGACTGTTGGGTTTTATATGTTGTTGATGTGACATATGTACATATGATTAGATATTATGATATTGATTTTTTTTGCTGACATGATTCGTTGATGAATGTAGGTTGACCATAACTTGTCTTCCAGATTCACATTTGGAGTAAAGGGGTCACACACAACAACCATAGACATTGAGGGAGAGGTGTGGTAGTAGCCCTGCCACAACCTATTATCACTCTCACTGTGGCTCTAACTGTAGATTAATGATTACCTATTTCGAGAGACCCGCAATGTCGTGAGGGAATATTGTGACAGTCGCTCATGATTATTCTAAGGGGTGCGCAATAAAGAAGGTTATGTATTCCTTAGAGGCCCTTAGTCTCCCACAACATCACCTAACATAGTATTGACTCCAGGGGTTTGACGTCTACCAAATTCAGTCAAGAGGTGAGTGGCACCCTTGGAGCACGTAGTGCGTCTTGAAGGGCACGTCGCACAAAGAAAACAGAAAGAGGCGAGTGGCACCCTTGGAGCATGTAGTGCGTCTTGAAGGTCACATCGCACAAAGAAAATGGAAAGAGGCGAGTGGCACCCTTGGAGCCCGTAGTGCGTCCTAAAGGGCACGCCACGATTTTAACTATGATAAGTTAATAAACCTAGTGCCTAGAAAACTATGCCTCCTTAGGACCTGGTCGGCCTTAAAATAGATGTTGGTATGAGTAAAGTTTAAATAACTAAAATTTCCCTTAAAACGTTGTCGCCCAACCTAGTGAAATTAAAACCTATGTCTAAGTAGAACATGTGGATAAAGAAAAAACTAAATAAACATGTAAGAAGAAGGGGTGTAAGAAATTCAAACTTTAATTATTAAAGTAAAAATTATAATGGAGGTTTAATTAATAAATGGGGTATTTGGTTGTTTTTGTCTAAACCTACTAATTCTAAACTTAGTTATAAAAAGGGGAAACTTGAAGAAAAAGGGAAACTTAAAGAAAATGGGGGAAACCCAAGGAAAAGGGGAAACTTAAAGAAAAGGGGAAACTTAAAAGAAAAAGGGGAATGTCTAACTTAGTAGGAAATCTAGCCTATGGAACTTTATATTTATGAACTCAACTTGGAATTAAGTAAGGTGTAAGTCATTTAAAATTTTTAAGGGAATAATGGAACACCGAGGAGCACTTTTAGGAATTCTTTTAGGTGGGTGATGGAAATAGTAATATTTAATTAATTAATAAATTGATTTTCTGGTGCAATTAGGGGATTAGGAGACATGTGTATGGGGCAGGTTTTTCCTAATTAAATAAATGAAAAAGGAATCTAATGAGGGTTTGGGAAACTAATGACTAAGAAACTCTATAAAAGATATGGTGGAGGAGGATTATGGATCAGATCTGACTTGTGCAATGTTACGCTGATGGAATTTCATCTTGATTGAACTTTCTCTTGTGGGAGTTTGGATACCCAACTTGGGTAACAAGTGGTAGCTCAACCTTGTGAGGTGAGCTGGGTGATATAATTTTATGGTATCATGTGCATGGACTCTTTGTGTCTCGGGGGGCTTAGGGGGAAGAAGAGTACCCCTAGTGTTGGCTGGGAGGTACCGATGAGGTCTCATCAGTCGCCAAGTAGAAGTTGGACGAAGCACGAGTGTGGGACCATCACTTCCGATTCTTCACATTTGGCTACGGTACACATGTGCATAATTTGTATTGAATAATAGCTCAATTTATTGTTCACACAATTCTTTATTGTCGAAAGCTTGCTTGCATAGATGTTGTTAAAATAAAAAGACTTGTTCAGTTATGCTTATGATTTTTTATATTGGCGATAGTGCATTGTGTGAAATCACAAAAGGGTAACTAAATTTCTGTTTTTGAGATTTGTTTTATTACTGTGTTTTATTGTATCTTCCGGTCCTGGTTAGGATTATTACTGTGTTTGTATTATTACCGAGGAAGACTGCATTTTGGTTCTCGAGCCATTATCTTATTTTTACTCTGAGTTTTATTTTTTTTTAATACAAAGAAATTGTGTTTTTATCTTCTATTCCTTTATCTTTTTAAGTTATTAGTCTGTGCCTGAGCAGTTGGCCAGGAGTCAAGTTGATAATATTTCACTCTAGTGCTAAATATTTAGATTCAAATGCTCTTCTTTCATGTGCATGAATAATAACTGTAGGATCATTTTTCTTTCCAACAAGGAATTCTCTCCTAAGCGTTTATTCCCTCCATAGCCTCTGTGATTATTATGATTTAATCTTTGCAAACTCATGCTTCCACACAATGATTTTGGGGACGTCTCTCCATTTCCCCAAACGTTTGATCTCCTCTTTGCATCCGCGTTTTAATTACTGTGTTTCTTTTTACCACTTTGTGGATGACTATGTTTTTGTATTACTACTACATTTTGTTTTATTGCTGCGGACGCCTGCATTTTATCACTGGGATTTCACCCTATTGTACGACCACAATATATCATCCAAATTAATACTTGGACACTGTCAGAATTGTTTACCATGAACACATAGGTTGATTGGGTAAGTAATATTCATGGAAGCTACCCTTGGATCGCATAGAGGTTATCAGAACTCGCCTAGGGTAAGAGAAAAGTTGTTGTTATGTTCTCATGATAATACATAGGTAAACAATAGATATCAGAAAGGAACCCCAATTCATCCTGGTTCACTCCAATGTGTTACTAGATCACAAGCATATCACCAAATCGTGATAAGGAAGGGTGTATAAATCAAAGGAAGGAAAATTCACGTGAGATGTTGGGAGTGCAATTATTGTTTTCAACGATTGTTGTATAACACATCTTTTTAACAATTTTTTGTATAACACATGGCTCAATATTTGTTGTATAACATTTTTTTTAAAGCGATTAGATGAATAACACATTTTTCTTAAACGATTTGATGTATAAAGATTTCTCCTCAATCTTAGCTAATGTTTTTTCTTTAACAGTGCACTGTGCATCCAAACGTGGCACTTCCAGTATTGTTATCTATCTGGATTAACTTTTGAATTTCATTTATTACTACACATATTTTTACTTCCATTGAATTTCATTTATTACTACACAATTTTTTATTGCCTTTGAATTTTAATTATTACTACACAGGAAATTTATTGATAATTGAATTGCAATGATTACTATGTGGAGATTTTATTGCCTTTGACTTCTAGTTTTTAATACACTGATATTATAATTCTATCAAAATTCTAATTTAAAAAATACCTAGAGATTTATTACTATTTGTATCTCTAGTGAACAACAATGCAACAAATTCTATTCTCTCACTCAGATAATTGTTACTTCCGTAATTTTAGATTAATTTTGGTGCTACTGGATTTACTGGATAGCCAAAGATTTAATGAGTTTTTCCCTACAGTCTATGTATTTAAGTTGGCTATTCAATTCCCATTACCGTTAAGTACAGGACTTCCTGGTGGTTGCCTTTCGATTAGTTAAACTCAGATTTTGTTTCCCGAATTCACTCGAAAAGCTTGGGCATTTAAGAGAGTGATTTACCATGATAGCTAAATCGACAAGATTACGCTTACACTTAATTGATATATAGAGATAGGTGGACAATATTTAGACCCTTAATTCTTGCATGCCGACACCTCCTTTCTACCACTACTTCTAGGATACGATTATGTGCAATGCTTTATTTTAAGCATTCTTTCTAATAGTAATAAAGTATAATATCAATTCGAGTGGATAGTTAGAATGTTTACTTTACCCTTATGATTTAATTTCGATTTAATGATTCCATAACTAACGCAGTATCCATATTTGTTTACAGCTTTAAATGAAAAATCATTTAAATCAGTGCTTAGGATAGCGTGACCTTTATCATTAATTATGTTTGAGACACGACTGATTTTATTCTTTATCGATAGATCACATATATATATATATATATATTGTACAATTGGATAAGGTAAGTTGCATGATATGCAAGGCTATTATGGGTTGTAGATGTTGTAATGGTTTAAATGTCAAGGTTGGTAGGGAGCACTGTTATATTAGATCATTTTTATTAATATTAAATGATAATTTATTCATTTAAGATGCTTAATTGTTTTAATGTTTTAAAGGACTGAATTTTAAAACTAGAAGGTAAGGAAGAGATTATTCCTTGTTTAATATTGACCCGGAAAAGGTTAAAAATGTAGTTGATTTATTGATTAAATAAATAGTTTTGAATGGAAGGGCAAACATATACGTGAAGATGTTACAAATTGAATAATAAATTGTGATCGGTTACAACAATTAATCACTTTGAGCTATGTGTTATTAATTGGTTATATGTGCCTATGTTAGTGGGTTAATATATATTTTATGGCTCAGGTTGAATTTTAAATGGTGTTCGTCATATTTGTTACACCACATATGATTGCCTTGTAGGAAACAAGAAATCCTTCGGTTAGTTACGCAATTTAAATTTGAATGATGTCACCTTGCATCTTGTTGACTTGTTGATTGGGTGCTTGGGTATAGTATTCATGTATTTATTGATAGATAATTCGATCTCCTAGCGTAAGGGATTTTGCCTAGTTTAAAGGTATAGATATGTTATGTTTCACCATGGTTACTATCACGGCTATGGCCTTGTGACGACATGATTCCTAATGAGGGGATCATTGTGTGCCTTGATTGATAGATGTGAATGATAACCTGGCCATAGTATTGTGCTTCCCAATGTGGGCGTATTGTATGTTGTAATTGAGGTTGGTACTTGGTTTTGTAATGCCTTAATGTGATTGTATTTACTCGCCGTAGAGGTTTCTAGTTACTGGTTGTCGAAGCCGTTATGACGGGATTGTTGATTTTTCCCTTTATCTTGTAAGCATTGTTTTGCTTGTGTCGGCTGGGTAGCCAATTTTATTTGTCTATTTTATTATCACATATTTCATCCAGTTGCATGATGTGCTAGTATGTTAGGTCATTGTTGTCTGTTGCCTGATTTGCATGCATTGTTTTCGTCATCAAGTTGTGTTGATTAATTTTTGTCGTTGTTCCCTTCCTGCTTTAAAAATAAAATATTTGCATTTTCTTTGCATCACATGTAGTCGTAACGACTAGGGGTCATTACGGTACATTTATTTATGAATATATAGGATTTTGGGATCATTTGGTTTAGTTTAATTTAATGCTCCATTCAAATAAGGAACTATATTTTTGATGAATTATAATGTTTACCGAGCCTTACTTACAATTTTGTTCATAAAACTATATCTAAATTGGTCAATTAAAAATTATTAAATATTTGAGTCCCCATATGTCCTCTCGACCACTTAAGGGATGAGATAAAATGCTTTGTATTTTCTAGTCATGCCCCAAATTTGATCTTTTTTGTTTTTTAATACCATGTTCATTCGAGTAAGGTGAGTTTTAATGAAATGTTTATCATGTACTTCTTTATTTAAAAACACAATTTCACACATATAACTAGATCTCAATTATAATTTATGTCTAAGTTTAAAAGGTTGATATAGTCTCATATCCCACTCAATTATAAACTTGTACATATAATTTTAATGAGTATTTATCCAAAAATGAAATATAACCATGAAGTATAATCCTTACTTACAACAATCTGAATTACCAATCACTAATAAAATGACTATCTATATAAAATGAAGCAATTGATCATCATTGTCACTATCCCACCACATGATAGAGATAATATCATACTTGAGTGTTGTATATATTGTATTAGATACAATGTAATCATTATGATCTACACAAGACATAGCCCATAAATATGGTGCATATACTCGTGTTCAACATTTCCAAAAAACTTGTGTATTAGGTGAGGATTAGAAACAAAGAGTTTTATGCTTAATATATTATTTCGTTATATATAAGAAATACTTTTTTGAAATATAAAAAATATATAGTATAAACTTATCACATCCAATTATCCTTATGATCCTTAATTGCTTATGATGCTTGGCTAATTATTTATCTTTGAACATCCCAAGCCACCTTATATATGACCCGAGAAAGTCCCTCTTGGAAGTATCTAGTAAGTAAGATAAAAAAAAATTCTTTAGAATTGAAACATTTGTATGGTTATCCATTGGTTAAAAAACATGTAACCTAGGAGAGTCCATTGAAATAGATTTCTAGGGCTTATTTGAATCTGTTGATAGAATATTATCTTAAACCAACATTACCAAAATATTTGTGTTTGTATATGTCACTAAATTGGGTGATATAGTATGATTACATAGCTTCATTTAATATATTTCCATTTAATTAAAAAAAAGCATATGAAACATGACACATAGCTTAACCAACGTTTGACACAATGTATTTCGTTATAGTTAATTCTGGAAGTTGTTGAATATATATAATGATTTTTCTTGAAAGACCACTATTTTCATAGTGTTGTTGTCTTTGTAGCTAGTTTAACTCCTTTTAAAATTCTTTTTTAACGTTTCATGATTTATTTTCTAGAGACAAATTCTTTTCCATTTTTTCTACAAAATTACAAGTACTTTTATACTGAAAATTGAAAGATGTCTCAATGCAAGCCACAAAAGGTAGTTGGTAATGTGCATTCATTAATGAAGTATAGACAAATTATCATGGTCTTGTCACCCTTCAAATATGTTTGTAAAATGAGTTCAATATAGTTGCACATGATATATATGATATTTCAAAATTAACCTTGACCCTTTAGATATCATATATTTCAAAATTATATGATATTTCCAAATTAAACCCTTTAATTTATATTGAAATAAATCATTTTTAATTTCAACACACTATCATAGAACATAAACTGTCCTTTCAACATCATAAACAATATAAAACTTTTATCATATAACATAAATTGTTAGGTTTCACCATCATAAACAATATAAGAGAAATCAAGGATCAAACAATAAATTGATATTTTGAGTTCCATATATATATATATATAAGTTCACATAGTTGTAGTAGTTACACAACCAAATACATAGGTTCCAAAGGTATTTTAGGCTAATAACAAAAACTAAGAGAAAATTAACATTTAACTCCAAAATTCAACTCTAAGACATCCCTGAGATAGATCTTTTCATACCTAGAAAAAAAAAACATTTCTCAAATTTAAAATTTGAACATTTTAAATAAAATATATCTACAAATTCCAAATAAAATGTACACATACCATTTTATATAAATAAAACAAATTGTGATTAAATAAAAATTGACATACAAAAAGTGTTGAAGTTTCATCTTCAAACATCCATACTCTTTTTCCACCAATAATGTAAATATCACTGTAACAATAAAAAGAAAAACCAATAACACATATTAGCATATACTTTATTAAGAAATATTTTAAAGATATTTAACTTTATTAAATAAGAAATGATAAAGAATAACATACCCAAGAAGATCATAAATATTAACATAACCATGTGAGGAAGAATAACATACCCAATTGGAGTTCCACATATCTAAGATTATTGCTCTCTTTTTAGTATATTTTTTTGGCATTTTTTTTAAACCAAAATTGCATCACGAAGCTCCAAAACTTCCAAAATATTCACTCTCTATATTAAGCCATTCTTTGCATAAATATTTAATTTTATTTTATAACCAAATGCTCTTTCAATATTGTCTACATTATCTAAACAAAGTAAGATCATATCTAACAATTTTTTAAAGAAAACAATTGTGTGCTTGGTAACCAATTTTAATATTCAGAGTTAGATAGTACCCTGAAAATGAATTCACTTGTGTATGCAGAAAGTTAAAAAATCTCCATATTAAGCCATTATTCCAGGAAAATACTTATATCCTTTTCTCTGGTGGAATAGATGTTCTCATATAATCAAATTCCCTTTCAAATTAAAGGACTCACAAATCTCCATATTAAGCCATTCTTCCAAGAAACTATTTGTATCTATGAAAGATCATAAATCTCCATATTAAATCCATTCTTCCAAGAAAATACTTATCTTCTCTTTCTGCAGTGGAACAAATGTTCTCATATAATCTTTCATGTACATGCAGAAAGCACAAATCTGCACATATATTAAGTTATTCTTGAAAAACTATTTAAATATTTCATGTTTTTCATTGGATGTATTCATATTACATATAATCAAATGCTCTTTGAAATATGCCTTCATCATGATCTAAATATAACTGAGATCACGCACACACACAGCTTATTTGTAAATCTACAAATGTTGGTTTGTGATTAGTAATCAATTAGTTAAGAGTTTGACAATACCCCAAGAAGGAATTCACTTCGTTGTATGCAGAAAACACAAATCTCCATGTTACACCATTATTGGACAAGAAGGCAAGGAATGCAATCAAACAAAATTTAGAATCTTCTCCTTTTCTCATGTGGGATAGAGTCTGTTCTCAAATAATCAAATGTTCAAGTTCAAAATTGCTTACATTATGATCTAAAGTTTAAACATAAATAAGATCATGTAATCATATTTTTAAATCTAGAATAGTTCTAGTTCACGTTCATGATCTAATCTTGTAACGACCCCATCATTAAAACTACAAGCGAAGTAGAAAGTGCAATTTTTTTTTTGATTGGGTAAACAGGATGACAACTACGATTACAACTAAAAAACACATCTGACGGTGACCACCACTCCCGCAGAACAAGAAACAAATAACTATGACTCCACACACTAGCATAAGAGAAACTAGGTGAAACATGCATAAAACAACAGAGAGAAACTACTACCCACTCGACACAAAATGACAACGCCTATGGGCTAAGGGACAACATCCACAATCCTGACACAACGGTTTCAGCAACGAGTAGCTATAACTTCTATGGAGCCCAACCCAACGCATGAAGGCGTTATAACCCAAGTGCTAACAACAACTACCACAAACAAATGCCCGCATTAGGAAGACCAGACTTCAGTCAAGTTATCAATCACCTCTATCCACTAGGGCATGTGATGATCCCCTCATTAGGATTCATGCCGTCTCCAGGTGATAGGTGCAACAATAACCCTGACGCAACACCACCTATCTAGACCAAGGACTCCAGAAAAATCCAATGCACTAGGAGCCAAGATAACTGACAAGGAGACTACACCCACGCCCCCAAGAAACTAGTCAACAAGACGCATGACGATGCCTCTCAAATAAAATTCACAAGCTACTACCCGACTTCGCTAACAACCCAAACCATTATCGGTTAAGCACGATGTCGAAGAGTGAAGGAGTGAACTATTATCAAGTTACTATGGTCATAAAAGTTATCATAAGGTGCACTGCATTAGGCACAAAACCACATCAAGAATGTTGATTAACAATACCCACTATCCATTAAAATAAGTGATCTACTGATCTACGCTGCTTATAAAATAATGCCTTGCTGTCTGAATTAACATGTCTAATTAATCAAAATTAACAATAAATAAAATCGTTGTCTCAATAACTGAGGAATTCAAATGCATCGTTGGTATGTAATTAACAATATTAATAAGAATAAATTAACAAATAAACAATAATAACAAGTCTAAATAAACAATATTATCAACATATAACAATATTACATTAGCAATGATATTACAATAGCAACAACATTAACAAGATTGGCTACATATAACAAGTTTACAATATTATCAACATATAACATATAACAATATTATAACGATATTAATATTATCAACATATAACAATATTACATTAGCAACAATATTACAATAGCAACAATATTAACGAATTTAACAAGACTAAAATAACAATAACCACAATACGTAATAATCGTCGTTTCAAACAGAGTTAGTCAAATGCATCGCTGACAAGCTATTCATTGTCATACCCGATAAAGGCAAGGTCGATGTTCAGTAGAGCCTAGATGTGAGTTCCAAGATGTTGATTACTTGACAATCGAACAAGAACGCATGTTCAACAAGTGTCCACTATGGAAATATTCTAGATGACTATGGAGCCTTCATAAGCCTAATTAGAATTAGAGTGCAAAATAACGGCTCCATAAAAACTGTTTCAAATGGACTATGGGGGCTTCTTCCTCTATCGTGGATATTTCAAGAAATTTTTCCAATGGATCAGTACCTCATCACATTGGAAGAGCTACCAAGCTTCAAAACCTTCTGATTTATCACACTAAGATAAGTGGAAGTCTGCCAAAGGAATTGGACTTCTGCTTAAACTTGAAACAATTGTATTTAGATGCAAACAGGTTCATAGTTATGATTCTTATTTCACCTTGTTTTCTTGGTTCTTTAATTGAGTTGAGCTTGGAAAATAATCAACTTACAAGAAACATCCCAGACATTTTTGGAAAGCTGGAGCAACTTATTAGTCTTGGTCTTTCTCATAATTCATTGGAAGGAAAGATTCCAAGCAACTTTGCTGATCTGTCATTTAATAATATTTCTGTTCATGTTCCTTTTTATTTGAATAATGCAATTTATATGGGTAGATTTAGGGGAAATTCCACATTTTGTGTGCAAGAAACCAATGAAAAAACATTTCTCCAAGACTGGAATCAATCACAGAGATCTTGTATGGATACTGTGTTTAGTTATAGCTATATGCATAGCAAGTTGTTATGTTTCTACCATCATCATCAAGAAGAAGCTATGAAATATGAAAGAAAATTTCCTTGTAAACTCTCAAAGGTATGTAGTACCATTTGGACATTTGATATTTGATAAAGGCGAGACTTTGAACAACTCGCACAGATAAAATCTGTTTGGTCAGAGGTGCGGTTGTAGTTATTAAAATGATGAATATAAAGAGAGTCAGGGAATTCCACCATGAACAATATTAAAATGATGAATATAAAGAGAGATATCGAATTCCACCATGAACACAAATAGGGAATTCCACCATGAGCGAAAATAAAATTGTTGAGTAGAAGAATTCGATTCACATCAATCAAGGGTGATATTGATCCGAATTATTTTCAACACGAAATGAGAGCAGAGATATAATAAAGAAATGCACAGGGATATCATAGATATTCAATAATATAACAAAAATGTATCAAATATGAAACCATAAACACAGAGATACAGTAATACACGATTTCTATTAATGAAATAAATGTACAAAGACTGTAAAAATACAGAGTGAAAGACTCGCTAGAATGGTGACAACTTATCTATGAGAAGAGATATGACGGCTGCTCGCATTCACAAGAAGATGATTACAATGAGGCTCTCAAGGAATTTTTACAATATACAGGAATTCCAAAAACCCTAGACATCCAAAAAACTAACCCTAGGAGATGAAACGCCAAAATTCATGTGGGCTCTGTTTGGGTAAGTTAGTACATTAACTTCTCGTGGTCGTAACTTTTGCATACGATCTCCGTTTTAGGCGTGTGATAGCCCGTTGGAAAGGTATTGTCGAGGAGATTCATTTTGGGGGATCAACCATTCCTATTTATATAATTTAGAATATTTATATTGAAAAACCTTCATTTAGGCCCTCAAAATGGCCCTGGAAGTTAAAACTACTAAAAATAGTAAATTACCAAAATTGCCAGAAAACTATTTTGAGCCAGTTGGAAAAGGTGGGTGGCCATCGATATCCATATAGATCATACTTGAGCTGAGTTTTTAAAAATAAAACACACCAACAAAGCGCACCCAACGTATAATTAAAAAATCAACGATCAACCCACCCAGATTCACCGCAATCACGCCCCCTTATACTCAGTCCATTTACACGACGACCACCATTAAAGGCACGAAATGGGAGATAAATAAGCGTTATGAGAATATTTTAGCAAACAAGAAAAAAACCGTGGACTCGACAACTCCAGAATTCACTGTCTCTACTATTCTATCTCGCTGTTTCAAATTACTAAATCTCAGAGTGAAAAATAACAAATCATGGTCTGGAGAGTTCGATACCATAGTCAAATAAAGGTCTTGTATGGCTAGGTGGAAATTATCATACGGTTGTCCTTCTATGGCATTTGTTGCTGACAAAGAGAGACGACATAAAAAATAAGTGTACTTGCAAAATTAAGGGTAAGGCACAGCCAGAGACAAGGATCATTGTCATAAAGTGAAAATGGAGTCGCTGTCAATTAAAGGATTAAACCAAAAACAGATATTGCAACCCTTCCAGCCAGGGGTGAACCCATTCGCCATCTAAAAATGCGATTGTCTTGTAATCCAGATATCAACAATATCGCTATAAAAGAAAATAGCTGACATAAATCAAATAAAGGGACATAATGCCATCTTAATTCGATATCATTAAATTAGCAAGGGATAATTCACATATTAAGTTCACTGTAGCATAATTTTGATGTCTATCATTAATATGATATTGCTGCCCAGAATCGTGATGATGTTGCCAATATCGAAGAATTTACTATCATACCCAACACAGGAAATAATCGCTGTCCAACACAGAGAAAACTCAGAAAAATGAAACATAGTCCAAGGTGATCAACGCAGAGCAACAACATTTAAGTGTAACTGTACAAATTCGGTGAGTGTATAGGAAAACGTAGAGAAAAGGAGGGTAATAACACGTAGATTTAAATACATTGAAACACAGTCAAAATGTTGAGTTTAACATCTAGTTCGCTATCAATAAAAGGTAGGGAAAACATTGTCAAGAAAGGGTAAATTAGTAGCAAAAAAAATGTAAAAACCAAGGGTAAATTCGTAGGGTAAACTCCGCCATTAAAAATAATAATTGCAGAGGAAAATCGCAGTGGAATGTATGTTGGAAGATTGGTTGTTGTCATTGATGTCAACCCTAGTCATGGGTTTTGGACTGCAAGATTGATGAAGGTATTTGGACATGAAGGAAAATTCACATGCAGATACAACACCCATGGATTGATAGTATACATCATGTTGTTTTTGGTGGTATGTGGAACGTCACGTGGATCCTCATGGTTGAGGAGAAATGAATTTTTGAAGATGACAAAGTGAGTTAAAGAAGGAAGTACATGTAGGCCCTGAAGATAATTAAAGAAAAGAATTACAAAATAAGAAAGTGTCAGGTCAGCCCTAATGTTAAAAGAAAGTAACATAAATGGTATAAATAAAAATAATTATACATTCATTTGAAACAAGTCAAATTTCAGAGGAAATAAGAAGAAAAGAAGGCCAGATTTCAAGGGAGGATGAAGTCTTTTGGTTATGTGTTCTAAGGTATGTTATTTTCAAGTCATCTTACCATTTTTGCTATAACTTCTTTTATAGAACGATTCAGATGGTTAAATCACTATGGTATTGAGAAAACACATCAAGGTACCTCTGGTAAAAATTTCAGCTCTTTATTCTTTATAATTATGGAGATACACTTTGTGGAAGATAGGGTTTGTGACCAGTCCTGAAGCTAGTCAATAAACAGGTGTTCCGGGTAAAATAGTCATAACTTCTTCATCGAGAATCCAAATGAAGTGGGACAGATTTCATTGGAAAGAGTACAGACTATCATTTCTTGTGTGCGAGTTTCGGAATCATATGTTAATTATTGAGCGTGGGGCATTCTATGAAAGTTCACTCTCCCGAATAGACCAGAATTGAATAGAGTCTACCATTCTTTCTATAACCTCTTTTTGGGTAGGATTCAAGGAGTGAAAATTGGAGGATTTTCATAGAATACATTGAGTAATATTATCTACAGGATCAGAGCACTCCAAGAATTGAAGAATTGCAGAAATTGAAGAAGTCTCAGGAAGCATTATCAGGTTCTATGTGATGTTTGGTTGATGGTATTGATTTAATGTAAATTTTTATTATCTCTCATATATTCTTGGGTGGAAGGAAGGGGCAAGAATGGAGAGTTCAAATCTCTCTTGATATTGGAGGATTTTATCTCCTCTTGCAGGTTTATCCCTCCCTTTACATTTGGAAGCTGTAGCTACATTTGGAAGTCATTACTTCCCTTGAACAATAACTATTGATTATTTCTCATATATTGTGCATGGTGTACTGTGGTGTATTGGTGTAACTCTTATACTAT